>VXCM01002575.1:0-94247 GCA_014773175.1 Lucifuga dentata
AAGACAACTGCCCTGCACGTCACTGTTTTCATGTCACTGTTCTACCACACCTGATTGAATGGAGACGTATGACTCAGTCATTTCATAACACTGAGATTTACAGTCGTTTGTGTTAGAGTAGGAAGACCTGAAACATTCAGGCCAGTGGTCCTCCAGGAGCAGGATTGGGAAATGCTGTTTGGACTTAATGTTGTGTTTGTTTGTTTTTTTTTTTTTTTTTTTTTTTTTTTTTTTTTTTTTTTTTTTTTTTTTTTTTTTTTTTTTTTTTTTTTTTTTTTNCTTTATATCCTTCAGGTGAGAAATTTTGTTTTGTCCTATCAGTGTAGACACTGTAATATGTCCTTACAGTTGCTAACTTGCTGCTGTTCTCTTGAAACTCTTCTAATCCACCTTGAACTGATTTTCCTTGTCATTCAATTCTAGCCAAAGGAGGATCCATCACTTTAGTTGGAGAAGCGGCTTCTCTACAGCCCACTGTTGCTCTTTGATGGAACAGCCTGCATCCTCGCTGTGGGAAACATGCCAGTGAGCACCTTAACAAAGGACGATTTCTGTGAGGGAATGTTAATTTTACTAGCGTACTACTATACTTTGCATATCTCTCTCTCCCTCTTTCTCTCCCCCCCTCTCTCTGTCTCTCTTTGTTGTGAAATGCCCCTCTCTGTCACAGTGGGTGTCTGAGAGTAGACTGTAGGTTGTTGACAGTTTAATAATGCCATAGGTTATTGAAAAACCTGTTTGTATTTTTCAGTAATTTGCATAATGAGANGTTTAATAATGCCATAGGTTATTGAAAAACCTGTTTGTATTTTTCAGTAATTTGCATAATGAGACTATTGTGGAAGTTCTATTTTAGTTGCCAGTAAATTTTGATGGAAATTTCACTTGCAGGCCTGGTTGTTATTTCAGGGAAATCAGTTTCCTGTTTTAAGATGCATCTCCTTTAATTCTACCTATTTCAAGATTAGCCAACTTGTTTCAAGTATTGGGGAAATCATACTCCACTAGTATTATTTAATTTCCACTTAAATAAGTAATTTATTTTCTTATTGCTTGATCTTAATTTTTCAGTACTAAAATTAAGAATGCAACAAAAAATTGAACTGAGAATCATTTGCTAATATTCAGTGTTTTTCACTTATTACTGTGCTGTGGAAAGTCTGATCTCAAGTAATTTAATCTAAAAATCAGCATTTTCTACTTATTTCAAACCTTTAAAAACTTATCAGAGCCTACTTATTTCTAGACTGGAACAAACTTATTTTAAGATTTCTTGTCAAGTAAAATTAACTAGCTGCATGGACAGATAATTTCACTTGTTTTGAGTTGTTTTCTCCTCAAATTTAGTGTTTTTTTCCTAAAAATTAGCTGGCCTTTTTTGCAGTGTAGGGGCTCAAATGGAAGAAAGTGCATTAACCTTCCTGTGTTAGCTTGTTTGAAGAAAATAAAACTTTCACAACTCAAAAACAGACATTGACTTGCTAAACATCTTCTTGAAATAAGAAAATCCGTCTTTGTTTTCTCATTATAGATGTTTGTGATATAAATGTAGCAACTCTCCTATCCACCACTGTTTTTCGGCATCTCTATTAAGAAAGATTAGCCTGAAAAAAAGTCTCGTGCCATAGTGCCTCTTAAAGGACTATACCGACCATTTTGCATGTTTGAGCCCAATATATTCAATATTCATGCACGTAACATTAATGACAATCATTTCCCAAAGCATACTACTGGAATGGTACCTACCTTCCTGATTTCACTGAGGCCTCACAGTGCTTTCATACCTTCAGTTTATTCTGGTACGCTATTAAAATCAACTTGTTGATACTTGAAAAATTCTTGGGATGGGTAATCCATCATCACGAACAAGACGTATAATTAAGTTTTTTTTCGAAATTACGTAATTTTAATGTTTAAGTGCAATAAAAAGCATGGAGTGAATGTATGTCTCCACTGGGGAACATAGTCCCAAAGAAGACCTGCGTTTATTGAAAAATTTAAACAACCGTGACTTCATAAGGCTGCATAACTATTAGCAGGCGAAACATTGATTTTTAAGGTGTATTTCTTGAATATTTGAATTTGAAAGATTAAGAGATTTTGTAAAATATCAGGAAAGCTGAAATACTTTTTTATCCTTCGGGAAATGGTTGTTAGTAACGTAACATATATATTAGGCTCAAACATGCAAAATGGCTGGTATGATCCTTTAAGACTGTTTTCCTTGATTAAGAAAAAGATTGAATCATCTGTAAAAAACAAACAAACAAAAAAAAAAACATTTAACAAACAGCACACTGGAATAAAAATCAGGTGGAGATCTTCCATCTTGAAACATGTGGCTCTTTTCAGAATGTGATGTTAGAAAATTATAATATAATTTTTAGAACTTGCTAATAAAGATCTGAAGTAAATCAATCATGAAGTCACATCTAAAAAGAAATTAGGAAAGCACAACCAATTTTCAGTAGTTGAATTTGGTTAGTCGTGCGAATAAACTGAGAAATGAAACAGACGTCTCCAGGCATTAGACTAACTCAGATGTTTGTGTGGGTGATGTGGGGGTCTGGAAGTCGACTGTCCAGCCAAGTCATCTGAAGAGCCTCTCTGTCCCCAGAGGGCAGTGAGGAAAAACCTTCTCTGTAGTCAACATGGTGCTGTGTCACTTTTTCCTTACAGAGTAACTTGTGAGAAAACCCTGTCTAGTTTCCCTTCAGGCCTGTAGCTGTCAGAGTGACACTCAGGATCACCGGTGACCGAAACGGGGGGAGAACCCCACAGAGGACGAGTCTGTGAATCAGCTCCCAGAGGCGTTTGAGAATGTCAGCGAGAGGAGGAAAAATGCTTTCTGTTCTGGGAACAAATATTGTTTCAGCGTGCGTCATGATTTCATTCATTCCCTTCCACACAGAAATATTTTCTCAGAGAGGAAATACAACACAAACAGTTGATTCTGATAGATGGAAAAAACCAGTTAAAAACAGACAAGCTGTTTAAAAGAAGCAATTATACAATAAATAAATAAATAAATAAATAAAATTGGAGTAGGTAGGATTAAATTAAGATATTCACCTTGGGAGAATAAATGCACTCAGCCTAAATCATTATGATTCATCCTCTGGGGACCATGAAATCCCAAGTAAATCTAATGAAAATTAGACCATTACACTTTCCCAGCCCTTTGCCATTAACTAAACTGGTCATAGGAAGTTTTGTCCTGATAGTTGTGCTAGACAGTCCTCCTCAATGTCCAGACTCCAGTCCAGATCTGGACTGACCCACAACTATCTCTGGGCTCAGAGCAAATTATACTTTTCATATGTATTATTTGTAGTATCTATGAGACATCTCTGCGACACACAATGAGTCAAAATTTTTCACTTTCTCCGCTGCGGAGAAAGCGAAACCGAATGTCCGACTACTCCACTATCTGTGTGAGAATGTCTACTCTGCTTTGGTTTGATCCATTCACATTCAGCATCCCATCATCTCCATGACAACGATGGGTTGACATGGCATTGAGCCCATTGAGAATTGACAGTTCAGATTGAGAGTTGACAGCGCAGCTATTTTCGTCAGCCCTTTCCCGACACCTTAAATTCCAGGTAAAAATTCGGATCCCAATCTGACCCTGGCTTGACTGACCTTAATAAATGGACCTTTGTCTTACTGAAACTTTACTTTGTGGATCTTTAAGATTTGTATTTGAATACCCCTGTGCTAGACAAGTGGATGAGTGTCATCAAATTCAATCGGAATCAATCTCTGAGGACCATGATTATTCATACAGAGTATTATGGTCTGGCTCTGGACCAGTTGGACCAATGGACAGACATCCTTAATTTCTCACTAGTGGGGCAATGTTTAAAGATTACATGCTTCTTAAAGGTATTCATCAAACTGAGGTAAAACTGACTGATTAATCAAAATTGACAGATTAAATTTGATGAATAAGTATGGAGCACAACAGCATTTGAGATTATATTGATTTCATTTGTGTTTTATTTGACATCACAGATTGAAGAATTGGCTGTTTTTTTGTTTGTTTGTTTTTTTAAGATAGCTCTTCCTTTCCACAAACATTTCACCACGAAAGGGTTCACAGTTTCTGTAAGACTGAGAAAACTCTCCTAATTTCATCCATGCTGCTGCTCTTAAGCAGTCAGCAGCCAGTGACTTAAAACTACAGGCACAATAGTCGCTCCGTGTGTCCCTGGCTGCTCGTTTGGACTCATTTTGCAGCTTCACACTAAAGCCATCCACAAACGTCTCGGTGGAACGTGTTCGTTTAAGGTTACAGAACATACATCACTACTCTTAGAGTGTTGACTTGGGTTTCGTGTTTCCACCATAAAGTAGTCGGCAGTGTGAAATAAATTAAGCACCACGTACAAATGCCGCTGTAATAATTCAATGTGTGCCATTATCAATGAAATAAGTAATGTAAAAGATGTGAAATTATCACATGAATCATTATGTTCCTTCTTTTGAACTCAGGATGTTATCATGCATCTATGAGTAATGTCTTCCTCAGACTACAACAAATGAAAGGGAGTTTATATTATGGAGGTTCTATGGAACCTCTTCATTTCTGTGGGAGGTAAATTCCAAGTAAATGATAGCAGAGGATCATAATCTTGTTGCTATCGGTGATGGATTTCACAGATACTGTCTGCTAGGTTCCATGTTCACCACTGTGCTGTTGTGGGTGGGGAGAACCTGATGAAAAGCTGAAGAAAGTCATTTCTGCAGAGTTGTGGTCTTCCTTTTTCCTCCCTCTGTTTTCTCCAGAATTCATGTGTCCTTACCAAATAATGTGCCATGGCAGCTTATGGAGAACCCAGAAGTGTTGGTTCTGGTTTGAATTTGAAAGTTTCAGCGCCAGGTAATGTAAAACAGAAATGCTGTGTAGATTATGCAGAAATGGAAACAAAATATATATTATTTTTTTTTATTTATTTTTTTTTTTTGATAAAATCAGTACTGTTATTTGTTTGAATACGTTGACTAATTTTTCAAACCCAACACAAACTCCTTCGTTGGTTAATCCCACAGTGTTATTTGGCTCCAGACAAAAGGACACTGATTCATGACGTTCTGTGCTTTTCGTGTTTAAATATGAGGTGAGCAGCAGTACCAAAACACAACATAATATCCCTGTAATTTACTCTAACTGCTGCAATTAAGGCTGGGTCTTTGTGAAACAATTAATCATTATTCTTTAATAGTCTAATCAATCTTCATCTGAACAAAGAAGGTCTCTTCTCCCTAAGGTTTTACAACTTCTGGGTTAGAGGTTCAGAAAGTCAACTCAGCTCTGAAGCATCCACCAGCTGCCGAATTGTGATTCTATTAAAAAATTATGGTGCATTATTAGACTGCTTTCAGCCGAGTCTGATATCACTCCTCACTTTGTCTGTTGTTGTTAAGTGCAGTTATTATATTTTAGGAAATTGCATGCTGACATTTTTGCATAATTCTGGGAAAGTGTCTCCTCGTAATCGAATGGAAACTCGATCACTGCTCTCAGATGATTAAGGCTGAGAGCTTTATGTCATTTTCACTGGCAGTTTGACCATTTTGCCAGAGTTAATCAAATTTTCTGTTAATTTTTGCGCTGCTGTTGAGTAAAATAGTCAAGTCATTGTTTGATCTCATGTTAGTTTTAGAATGAATCATGAATGGAAGGATTTGAGGTCTAAAGTTTGTAATTTGTGCATAATCCTTAACCCAACATGTCATCTGATTTATGATTAAGCGACAGTTTCGGTGGTTTAGCTGTTATGGTTTTACCCTAAAATGTGTTTAAATGGCATCACTCAATGTAATATTATACTGTAAACCTGTGTAGATGTCCATACTGTGTCTGTACTGTGTTTCCTATGAAATCCAATTCTTCTTTAATTTGTTTACAGGAAATCAGATGAATGAAAACAATTTTAGAACTCTTTAGGGTTTTTTTTTGGTTTGTTTTTTTTTACATTCTTGCAATAAAATCTAGCTCTGCAAAACAGAATGATGCATATAGATGCTGCAGTGCACCTGGTTACAAATTAAATATCACAATTCCACATTTTCTGTTTTTTCATTGGTGGCTTGGAACGAATGGAACAAGATTTTGGAGATGACACATCAAAAGTTAAAGCAGGAAAATTATCAGTCCGCTTTCCCAGGATCCAATCTGCTCTTAGGAAATGTTTGTGGGGTTTTCTTTCAACCAGTGATCATCCTAGCTGAAGGATGTTGTATTTCAACTTCTTTATGCATTTTTGGTGTAACTGTAGTGAATGTCGCTTTGCCTCTTCACCACATCACCCATCAGCGTCAACGCCCTGTATATGGCTCCACATCGCAGAGCTCTGAATTGACTCTAATTTAAAGTTCTGCTCCCCAAATAAAGTGATTTCACCAATGGGGTCAATGCCGAAGATCTTTAATTAAAATAAAACATTTGCAGATTTGCATTAGAAATCATTTGTGGTGTCTTCTGTGGATGAACACTCATTTTGAAGAGTGTAATCTGATTGAAATGTCCTTTCCAGCAAATCATCATTCACCATCACCAAGTACATAAGATGATAACCAGACCGTCTCAGTCTCCCAGTGTTCCCTCAAAACTAAACTGCATTGCCACCATAGCTTTGGGCTAAATTGCACTGTACTTTTTGTATAGGTTTTGGCTTAAATTGGATTAAAATGTGAAAAAGTTACATAACTGCTTCACTGTAGAAAAGATTGTCTTTATCGTTAAAGGCAAAATGTCTAAAGTTTCCCTTTGCTCTGGCAGAAAGCCTGTTGAAGGTGAGAGACTCCACAGACTCTCTGTAAAGGAGGTGGTTTCCTTGTCTGCAAGGCCTCCATTTTCCTTTGTTTAGCTTAAGGGTTTAACACTTCCTTCTGGGCTGTCTTCACTGAGATTCCATTTCAGAGGCCTGTTGCACAACCTTCCCACTGAAATTGATCCTGACTCATTTAAGCTGCCCTGGTGACTTTGTGGGTTGAAGTGTGCAGGGATGTTCTGCTATGAATTGTCTAATGATGGAACATGGTGAAAAAAAAAAAAAAAATCTTAACCACTGATTGCTTTTAAAGAGTTATCATGACCTCCATGTATGAACAAAAGGCTGTCATCCATGGCTCAATCTCAGGGACCAAGCAGTTTCATGGGTTTGACCTTCCTCCTCCACAGAACTTATTTTGAGGTTTTATAAGCCTGTTTTGCTGCTGCTTGCAGGTTTTCTGATCTAATCTGCAGCTACCACCTTCTCCTGTATTGTTCTCAAAAGCCAACAGAGCCAAAACATGAAAAAGTAATTAGGAATCCTACATCCACACACTAAAACTCGTCCAGTTTTCACCCTCATCTTATCAAAATAGATGTTTTTTCATTGTAGTCGGTCAATATCTGTTTTGTATCAGCTATAAATTTTCATGTTTTAGACAGAAATTGATGTTTTTATTCACCAAGGTGAATGTACTTTTTTGAGAGCAACGACACCAAACATTCAACCATAAATGAAGAGGGCCACTGCTTAATGTATGTGTACCACATTTCTGATGCCTCATTGGTCTGTCGTATTTAATGTCAGGGATCGCAGAGTAACTCTAGAAATACAATGAAGAAATGTGTGCATGTTTGAATTTCTTTGCTTTGGTAAATATGACTCAGATTTGTGTTTAGGACTGATGATGACAGCCAGAATGTTACAGATTGAGTGCTTAGTTGGAGTTCTGCTCCTGGTTAAATCTGGCAGCACGAAATAGGTGTCAGTCAGTTTCTCTGCACTTCATCATTCATCTACTGCATCCACTGCGTTTCGTCAGTGACTTCACCTATCTATGAAAACACTCCACTCGCCATGTGTTCTTCGTTATTGTATGCTAGTTGTAGCACTTCAATACTGCGGCTGAAGGTGCAGCCAGGTTTCAGCAGATGTCTTTGGTTTTGTCTCTTAGTTGTCTCCACCCCACAAGGGTTTACTGTACACAACAGCTTGGATTAAATCGGAAGGAGTGTGGAAGTGTACAACATCCCCCCCTCTGTTTCACTTAGGTTTCTGTAGAGCTTGATCATAATCACTCCTCTCCCAGGCAGACGAGGGGAGTTCACAATACGCTGTTGCATGATTCTGAGGTGGTTAAATGCTAATCCTGAGATTCCTCTAAGGTAATTCACTACCCGTATTATTTTACAGCCACACCTGCATGGAAAAAGATGATTTCATTTTCTTGTCTCCATATTAATGTCACCCTGACAAAATTCTTTGATTAATTTCTTCATAATACTTGCAGGTATACTTCTCTATCTCTGAAGCTGTCATGCTGTCAGGTTTTTGCAGGTTGACAGTGTCTCTCACATTTTGTTTCTGGACTGATGGTGGTCCTGCTTCATCCAGACCATCAAAGACATCTGTCTAAAGTCAACAACTGACTATGATGTCATGCAGTAAATCACTGGAATAAGAAGTAGTGGTTACTCTTGACAGACATTTCATAACGATGGTGATCTGTTGGCCTCACAGTTAGAAGTGCTTGTCTTCCACTTTCTGACCCAGATTCTCCATCTCAGTGGGACAACCATGACTTCTCCCTGGTTTTACAGGGGGCCTCCTTTAAAAACTTTCTGTAAATGAAGGCAAAGTGATCTACGTCTATAGAACCCTGAGAGAAAACACAAGCCCAGTAATACAGAAATACAAACATCTAGTTTGGACATTCACAATTTTCACTGATTTTGATATTAATGGTATTATTAATCTTTAATAGAAATGTAACTGAAAACAAATGTTTGGCAATTAATGAGAGTATTTATGGTAGTTCCACTGCAGGAATTAATCAGCATATTATCAACAATCTTCTCTTGAAGGTGATAGCACAAAATGATGCAAAAACAATGCTTCCATTTAATGTGACTCACATTCTAAGAGTGAGCATGGAAATGATTTAAAGTTGGGTCACTGGATTCACTGACTGCATCAATCAGACATCCTCGACCTTTGTAAGGAGTAGTTTATTAATTTTCGCAACTGCTTTCTTTGGATGCTAGCATGGCTGGAGAGAGATCCCCTTGGTTTGCCTTCTAGTCAAAGCTCATAGTTGGTCAAAAGTCTTTCTGCAGTGAGTCAGCAGTCGGACTTCCACCAGAGCGTGAGATCCTCTGGCTGGGAACCATGCTGTGTGGGCCACTAAGGCCAACTTTATGATGACAGCCACTTAGACACTGCTGCTTAAAGGAACAGTGCTGCCTCCAAGCGACCGAGAGAGTCCAGTGTGTCTGAAAGAGAGCAACAAAGACAGACTGGTCACACACACGGTCTTGTCTCTCATCCAATCTTCCAGTTCTTATGACCATCACTACTGTCCCGATGCCTCACAGGAGTAAAACCTCAGATTTGTATTAAACAACCTGTGCAGACCAATGAAAGTGAAACATTGTGACATCTATAAGCTCCAAAGCTTGAAGAACTGATTACAAAATGTTCTGTGTTGATCCCAGTATGAAGGAAGGAGATTTCTATAAATTCCCCCAGTAGATCTGAGTCTACCTGGATCAATCTTTCAGTCAGAAATTGATATTAATGATATAAGCTTATTATTCCATTTCAGATTCAATCCTGACAGCCAAAGAATGCAATGACATTTTTCATGCATTAGAAAGGTTTCATCTACATTTCAGTGATTGCTTCTATAGGATTCACACTTTTCCTCCTGCAGAATGGAGAGCTCACAAACTTTATTTTTCAAAATGCACCAGACAATCTGGGGCTTTTACAGTATGAATCTCTGCAACTAGCTGCTTCTCCTTTTTTTTCCATGTGGAGTTACAAAATGTGGGATATACGGGTGAAAAGGTGGTGTGCAGATCCCATGAGGACAGTGCATGTCTTTCTGTGTGACGTCAGCTTGTCTGTGCAGACAGCTTGCACCCTCGTGCACACATCAAGCATAAAACAGCTTGAAAGTCCTTTCCATGTCCTGTGAATGATAGAATTATAATGATACTGTATAAAAACAATTCACCTGAGGAAAGCCCAAGCTAAGAGAAACAGGGCTGCCTAAAAATGAAAGGGAAGACTTATGAAAAGACACTTTTTGAGCGCAACACAAGTTAAGTTCGGATGTACTGTCACTACCCATAATCCAATTTGTCTGTTAGCCAGATTATGACCCATCACAGCAGCAGTGCAGATGTTCTTCCTTTATATTATTTTATAAGATTCTTTGTTAAATGTAATGTCTGCTCTGTGTTAAATGAGAAGGCTGCAAAACTTCTGCCTTGGCGTTCTGCAGAGTTTTTACACCTTTAAGTTGTTATTGATTTAGTTATTCACAGCCTGAAAGTCTGCCATGCCTGCTGTGAAGTATGTAGAGAAAATGGAATCCTTGTCTCTGCAGTCAAGCACTGTCTGCTTCAGTTAGAAATGTTCAAACCATTGCCGGAACTTTTTCCACCGTTTGCTCTTCATCCACTCACATTTTCCATCTGCTATGAAAGTTTCAGTTCCAGCATTTGGGAGCAGGGAGTTCTCTCTTTGCTCGTTATTTCTTAGGGAGGGAATAATAAGCCCAGAAATCCTGTCAGTTGTTGGAATGGGGCTGTATTCATGCTTAAAATCTAACAAACCAGCCTATATGTAACAACATATTAAAATCAGAATGCTGATGGCGTGGCGTTTGGATACTATGTGAACCTACTCGACTGCCAATGTCTTATCTCACATATTTTATAGCATTTTTCCTCCTTTCCACATCTCCTTACTGAGCAGTTTACAGATGCCTTGTAATTACAGTCTATCACATTATGCATCAGGAAAAAAAAGCATGAGTCACTGGAAACCTTTAGGACGTTCTCTTGTGTCATTTTCCACCCTCATTCCAGTAAAGCCTTTCTGGGAAACCAGGAATAGCAGAAGAGTGAATATTTCTTTGGCTCTGATCTTACATCATGATGTCAAACCAGGCTGGGAAGTTCTTATTATCCTGCGTTTGGATTTGGTAAAGGTACAAAATGAACTGTGAGGTGGATGATGGAGGATTTTGCTGCTCTTTCATAACTGCTGTCATATCATAATGGTGGAGCAGAATTTACAAACATATGTACAACAGACACCACAATGACAGCTGCTATTTTGGTTTAGATGTATTTTCAGCATGTTTACATCGAGTTACATCAGAGGACATGGTTACACACTTACAGCACATTTTCACCGCTACATGGTTTAGTCCAACTCGACCGGTGTTTGAACACTTAGACTTGTTCCTGTCCCAAACAACCTCTGAAGCTGCTTGTTTATGAAGTGAAGATGATTCAAATGTTATGTAATCCAAAGGGCTAAATGCGTGGGGTCAACTTACGCATAAACAGCTTTGTTTATTCGTAGGAAATCTATCACAGAATATCAAGCAAAATATCAAGGCTTATCTCACATAATTAGCATGTTAGCATGTGTTCTCAATATGAACTCCATCCTGTTCATCTGGCAGTGTGGCTTCTTTGCATAATGTGAGGCAATATGCAGGTTTCAAGATGTTGTCTTGAAGTGATTCAAATTTGGCATTCTGCTGGCACAGTTTTCCTTGGTACATGTCCCAAATGATGACTACGACTAAGTATGCCAAGACTGTTGTTGTTCCATGTTATTTAGCTATCCTGGCAACTTCTTCCTGTTTTGAATTTGTTGCTCCCTAGCAATTCTGACCAATCAACCATGTCTATGTGAAACCAGACTGAACTAAGGCGTAAATGCGACATTCTAATAATTTAGCTTCTGATTTGAAACAAAATGAATCATCTCTAGGTCTGAACGCATCTTGATTGTCAGAACATATTCTGCTCCTCAGGAAATCCAAGCAGCGACAAAGAAAATATCAAATTCTCCCAAAACAGACACACATTAGTACGATATTTCTTGAACTGCATTTAACCTAAGGCAGGCTAAACAGTCTATTTCATAATGGGTACTGTTTTATTTTCCAATTAATATTTACAGATGTGAGTAGGAGTATTTATGGATTTTCCATACACCATTTTCCTGCTTTCGCTTGAAAGGGTTAGAAGAAACATGGTAAATGAGAATTTAAAGAACATACTGTGTAATTAATACCAAGCATATTAAAAGATGCCAAAAGGTAATTTCAAGTACAGTTCCTTGTTTTTTTTTCAACATCTCCATATCAATAAACACTTTTACAAAACAAATGAATGAATGTGTTAACTTTGTATGAGATAAACTGTATCTTGCCTGAGTTTAATGCATCTTATGTCCAGTGTTCCACTGAAAACTTATATGCATATATTCCTGAAGTATCACTGAACTTCCTCTTTAGCTTCAGCTTTAATTATTAGAAATGCAATTAAGAAAAACTCTGAGGTAGGTTTCTCTTCTGCAATATGTTGCAGTGGGAATTGAAGCTTTGCTGCCAGTATAATTTCTGGTGGTAAATTCTGTGCATAAAGCTTCAGATTGACCTGTGCTTTAAATGATTAATGTTGCACTTAGAGGTCTGACAACATGTAAATGATGCAAAACAAGAGACTGAACTTTCCTGTGGGTAATTACATGCAAACCAATTCCCGTTTCATATTGAGGCCCTGGACATTTGAGGTTTTTCTTTGATGGAAAAATGAAAGGCTCACTCCAACATTACACCATAAACTATTGGGGTACAATACCAACTCATACTGCCAGAAACCAGGATCACTTTTTTATTTCAAAAAACCATAATGCTCTGCAGTTCTCCTACCAAAATTAGTTGAGGCAATGCTGAACAGAGGGTGAAAGCTCACGTTCTTCCAAGCCAATACTATTCAATGGCTTTGCACAGAGGCAGAGACAACCAGAATGTTTTCCTAATTACATTAAACCTCTTTTGAGAGATGACACAGGAAGGGGAGTGAGGTTGGGAAGATCTGCTGCTGCTCCTTACTTTTACTGTAGGAAAGGAAGAGGAAGAAAGGATCTCCTCCAGATGAGTGGGTAATTACTTTTCTTACGACAAGATCCCAGGTTAAACTTTTGTTCACTCAGTGAAACAGGAAGCATCTGTATAAATGGTCTTATCATATCGTTAGTCTCACTATACTCCTTACTGATTACTCTCCACTCGACTATATGGCCAACAAATAGAAATGGTTACTGCTGTATATTTTTAATAGATAAGCTAGAAATCTTAAAGAACAAAACAGCACCTTAAATGTCTTTATGTGATCTGCTGATATGAAACAGTTCAAATTACTAGGCAATCGGAACTCAATCCAGTGCTCATCAAATCATTTATGCAACTTGCAGTTTAATCTCTTGACACTAGGCCTATTTTTGCCTGTTTTGTATTTTCCTACCTCATGCTTATAAACTTCTCATTTACTCACTGTGCTGTGTACTGTAATTGTGGTTTACGTGCTTGAACAGCAATGTTCTTAAATGACCAAAAATACTCCTGGTCTTCAGAAGTCGCAGAAACGGTGTTGAAGCTCAGCGGCTGATTATTGTATTTGTCCATGACATCATGTGTACATTCATTGTGCGGTTAGCAGTCTGGATTTTGGTTAGCTCCGGTGTCAGGGAATGATTCTTATTGCCTCCTGTAAATAATGCACCCTGACTCACTCTTTAATTTGATATTATTAGGGAGCTTGTAAAGCTGAAAATAGCACAGATTGGTCAAATAGTACTGGTTTCCTTGCCCTGAGCTGTGGGTTGTGGAATGTCAAGTCTTCAGTCCGGCTGTAGATGGTTATCTTACCATTTATTGTGTTGAAACCAAAGCAAAATGTTCTGTTGTGACCTCAATGGGAAATAGATGTTATTTAAAAATCCACCCTAAGACCTCAATTGATAAAAGCTACTCTGTTTGATCATTTTGCAATGTGCAGCACATTACAGAAAATGATTATGTGATAAGCGGCTATAATTTCCTTTTTTTAGGGGAATCCTCTTTATCTCTCTGATTTTCTTTAACTTGGGTTTCCCTTTGTTTCCAGAATTATAGCACTTTCCGACAACACCCAAACAACAAGCCAAAATCTTCGCTTTCAGTCATCTGCTGAGGCATGGATCCAATTACAGCCATGCATGTTTGTTCAAAATGGTGGGCCTATATGGAGGTTTTTCTTGACTGTATTAGATAAGAAGCAGCAGAGAGGATGAGGAAAGGCCACCTAGGTTAAAAAGATATTCCTGCTCTTTGATGATGGCACACCAAAACCTGGTATTTAAAAATCATTATATTAAATTATATTAAATTAATATATTATTATTGTAAATTAAAGTTTAAAGGAATACATACAGGTGCCCAGAAATGGCCAAAAATTCATTCATCCATCCTGACTGATTCCAACCAAAAAATTACCTTAGAAATATTATTGATAGAATAATTTAGCATTTCATCAAAGCATTCATGCATCTAATTCAGTAGTTTTTCACAATAATGACACACAGTAATTCAGAGTTTCAACAGCTATACAGGAACTAATAATAATATAGTCCAGTTATGACTTAACACACAGCAATAAAGCATCAGAAACAGTCCGACAACAGAAAATGACTTAACCGGCTGGAGCAGAGTAAAAAATGAGCAGGATATGACTTTTAAAATTCAATCTTCAAAATAAATAAAATGGTTTGCCACATGAAGCATATGATTAATGTGAGCTGCCATTGCTGGTTTTAGTGCTATGCAATGATTTCAAATAGCACCGAGGTGACATCTTCTCCGCTGACTTATAGAACTCATGGGAATATTATGTTTTATAACTTAATATACTGCATTAAAAGAAAACAAATGAAGTATTTTCACTGGAAGGATGATTAATGGAAGCTCATTGTACTTCTCATTGTATTTGATTTCCATAAAGATTCTCATTCTCTGTAAATAAAGCTATTGCTAAAATGTAGCACATAAATGAAGCACTTATAATTAAAAGGAATATGTTATGCTGGTAATTATTGCACAATAAAACAGTGACTCCACATTATTCAATCAGCTTTCCATGATGTTGTGCCTATCTTGTAAAGCCCTAATTTATTAAATCCAAACAATGCTTTTGTTTTCTGGAACTGACTTCTTTTAAGGATGGAAATCACATCATAAAAAAGAAATTAGAATTGGTATTAAATGGTTCATTTCTGCACTGCCTGGTGTTAACTTTATGAGCCTTCACATCTTCATCCAGAGATGAACTCTATGAACATTTTCCTTGGTGTTTCATTGAATGAAAACACCATCAACTCAGTTTGAACTCTGATGCACCAGCTGTATCAAGTGATTCTATAGTGCTGTTCTATAGTTTCATTTTCTCAAGACCTATGGATGCTACACGTACAAGATTGTATATATACTTACAAAATAACAATGTATGAAAAAAGACACTTTCAAGAACTATGGGTAAGAATCTCTCCAGCTCTGTACATGAAAGAAATCTATGAGGGTGACTGATTTACAGAATGTAATCTGGAACCAAACTATAAAGAAAGGCATCTTTGTTGGTCTTACACCCTTGTCCTTTTACATGGACCACAAAACACAAACTTTCCATGATACCAGGCTCCCTGACAGCCAGTTCTACCTCTACCTGCAGAGGAAGGATGCAACGGCTGTCTGGGATCTGTGACTCATAATGTCCACGGCTGAGATGCCTTCCACACTCATTCATAGCTGGAGCTCATGTTTTTATAGAACTTAGTCTGCCTTCAAAACTGCTGGTGTTTGCATTAAAAATGCATGAAGATGACGACAACACTCTAATTGAAATAGCAATTACAATACACAGTTGATGCTATCAGATGGAAGTATGAACAGGGGTGGAACCTGAAGCAAAACCTGAGGGTTTTATTAAAAAGGTGACCAATTATTACCCAAGTGCAGATAACGTGATGTTTATTTTGTATCAAGAAAATAATATTTTATATGTTTCATTATAATATTAGCAGGCTGAACAATGCACCATCTAGTCAACTTCCAGCTCTTTTCCATCATATTTACTATAGGTAACTTATATATTTTTATATGTATTAAGAGAGCCCATAGTAATGGAGTCTCTGTTCATTCAGAGAGATCAAATAAAATGTTACTGCAAGTTTAGCTGAAATCAAAAAACTCCTATCATTGATTTCTCTCATTTGAGGTACAACTTTGTGTGACTTCAAGGGTTTTTTGCTCCAGCTATTAGCCAGTGTTTGATGATCCAATATTCTTTCACTTGTCAAGAAACTATCCAAATTCATAAACTGGATGCTGCACTTTGGCTCCAGGATGTGACACAAGATACAAAATACAAGACAACTTTATTATCTCAGAAGAGAAATTCATAACGTAGTTGCTGCCAGTGGCAAAGAACANTACAAGACAACTTTATTATCTCAGAAGAGAAATTCATAACGTAGTTGCTGCCAGTGGCAAAGAACAATAAATAAATAAACATACAAGACAACATATAATACTCATTGTACAAAACAACCTAATCTAAACTCCTGATATAAGTAACACTAGTTCATATACAGTGACTGATCTTTTGTAGAAGATTATCTGCATTCTGCAGATAATTATTCTGCATTCAATCATGCATTCTTTAAGAATGCATGATTGAAAACAGATGAAGATCACATGAATAAAATTTACCAGTAAAACACAGAGTTACTTGAAGTTTTTGAGAGCTTGGAACTTCATTATTCACAAGTCACGCAATTTTGACTGAGTGAACTGTACAAGACTTGAATTAAATCTCATCTTTTAAGTGGTGGAGGTATAGGTAAATGTTTTGGTAGCAGATGTGTGTGTCTTCTGCTTTGAAGTGTATGCAATGTTAACAACAGTATGCTTCATATGTAATTAGTTAACACGCTGTGTAAAGTAGCCTAACGAGATTTTTAAAAAAATATATTTTTGGACACTCTTGGCTTGAATAGATGGATTTTTTTTCCTGTCAAATATTACCATGGTATAAGCACAATAATCGACGTCCTGATTTAGACCAACAATGCTGTGGCAAACCTGATATCAGAAATAAACCAACACCAAATTGCAGTCTGAATTTGTGTCATTAGTTGTCCATTGAAGCCACAACTTATGATTACGGCTGATACACATCTATGTTTTATATAAATACTGCACTGGTTGAAGTTTATTTAGCACATTTATCTAACTCAGGTTTAAATATGGAATGTAAATGATTAGTTGGGCCATCTACAGAAACAACATAGCCAAGTCATCATAAAAGAAGACACTGATCATTAAATACGGTACGTTTTTACAGACATCACTTCACTGGGGTGATTGCAGATCAATTCTGCAGTTACTTTATCTTTGAACAACTTCTTTAACACAAATAACAGGTTTATACCTTTACCTATAATGTTTAGTAAAACTTGGAGCCTTGAACTCTTCTCTGTGAAGTGGAAAGAAAAAAAAAAGCATGAAACATTCTCGCACTAGTGGAAAGTCTGTAAGTGTTGCCACATGTCCATGTAGACATCAAGAAACTATCATGTAACAGGAGAAACGCAGACACACACAGACAGTTTCTGCTTTGTGATTTTCTGTCAGATTCAGAAATGATATTACCATTCTGTCTCCAGTGATTGCCTGCTTGAATGTTCTGTGTTACAGCCATCACGGGACCCAAAGAAAGTGACGTCTGGAACAGTCAGATTCAGAGTTTTAGCCATTCATACATATGTTTGTACACACGATGATACGTACTTTCCGCTGTCTTGACATGTGACCTCTTGTTTGGCTGTACATGACATCTTAAGTGTGGTCTGCTTTTTAAACTGATTTCTCTTTTTCAAGTGTCTTATAAACACCATAATTAGATTGAAATTGGTAGATGAACTTTACTCAGAGTTACAGACCTAGATTATGCAAAATAGATGATTTACTCAGACATGCAAATATTATTGGAGTAAGCCGCCTTTGCATGCATTTCCACACCTGGCAGACTCATGTACTCCAATTATATGAGACATGTATATCCAGCGAACCATGGAATCTGTTAATTTCATTCATCTATGTTAACAGTATTTTGCCTTAATAGCAGTACAGAAAAAACTCTCATTACAAAGTGCATGTAAATGTCATTAGTATACCTGCAGCAACTGAAATCATGTGCAAGTAGACTTTGTTTACCGGCTTCAAAACACAAAGTTCACAATAACCATGACACATTGGGCGGGATTCACAAAAACATCATGATAATGACACGCGTCATGTTAAATAAGTGTTGTGATGATTGAAGGTCATTAATCAGCACATCGTTGTCCTGTACTGACACGTTGTAAGGGGTGTCACATTAACACACGTTAAATATTGCACAGTGTTTTATGAATCCCGCCCTAAACAATTAGCACTAGCATTACTAGTAGCTTTGATATATCAAAATCTCATTCAGTGTATTGTGACTAATCTCAACATGATTAAGTTAAATTGATTAGAGTTGATTTGGGACTATAGATCTATACATTTTTTTTTTCTCATTTAATCCTCTTTGATACTTCAGATGCCCTTGATTTTTGACAAAAAAAACCAAAACAAAACAAAAACATTTCTGTGCTTTCAAAACAGCACTAATTGGCCCACAGAGCCTGTTTCACAGTTTTATAGAAATTTAAGATTAGTACTCGTCACCATTTGGCCCTTAAGGAGTGCAATATTTACCAGGGATTTCCTCATATGTATTTACTTTGCACCCGTTTAATGATTTATCAATACACACACAAAAGCACACATCCTGCTTCTGTTATGATTACTGCAAGTCTGATTCATTTCATGACTGGCTATGTTGTCATCAATTTATCATAGCAGTGTGTGTGTGTGTGTGTGTGTCTGTGTGAGAAAATCTGTGAATGCAGACATATCAGTTACTATGTACGCATCATGGGAGAGAGATGTCGTTCCATGACAGTTTGTGCTAAATCAGCAGGAGCAGGTATCAGGAAGGACAATAATCCTTTGGAAGCAGGAAAGAGCATTTGGAACAGCCAAAAGCAGATCTGAGTGTACTTGAACATGACAAGGCATTACTTACAGTGACTCACCTACTCATTTATGCATCTCACAACATGCTCGTAAAACTGTCGCTGAATTTTCAAAGACACCCCATCAAGCAACTCGGCAGTTAGCAGATTAACCAGGAATAACTGGAAAGGCATGAAACCATAAGGACCTCTTGTTAATGAGGCGCTTCGGTGTAGGAAAACTTGTGATTGAAAAGAAACACTTTAAAATAGCTATCAGTAACGTTGATAACACGGACAGATTAACCTAAAGTGATTCAGAATTAAACTAACAGCGCGTTTATTAAAATGAATTGGAGCACCCCATGAAGATGCAGACTTTCCTCACTTCTCCTCAGCCACTGATGTAACAGCGATAATAATCGTGTCCTGATCTCACGGTGGTATCTTTGCTACCGAGCTGTTTTTCTCTCTGATCACCTCTGGTAAGGTTTGAGTGTTTTTACAGCATAACTGGACACAGACTTTCCACTAAGATCTGTCAGCAGGGGATGAGTAAAAGTCTGCCTTGGCCACGTCCATCAGAGGAAGACTCCAGATTTTGGCTGCTGCCAGCAGGCTAATTCACAGCACATGTGCAGAGAGATGAGAGGAGGAAGCCTGAGCTGGAAATACAACAGCAGAGACTAATGCGGCTACTGCATTTAATCCTGCTTTAATGAGTGAAGATTAAAAGTTCTTTAGATGTTACCACAAGTGGGGCATCCTGTTGGCATCCCATGTGTGGCGCTGTGGCTCCAAATAAAGCCGATGATTGTCACGATAAATTCACCAGCTATTTTCTCGTCTTTTCATAATATCCTGACAAAAGAGCAACACAATTAAATGTTTCTCTTGTGTTGGCATTTTAAAACTGTTTACTGATCTGATCATTAAAATCATGCCTCTCTACCTCAAGGCACTCAGAGTTAGCTTCATGTCAACAATGACCTCATCCCACAGACACCATAAAACATGTTACCAACAGCTGTAGCTATTAGAGATAGTCATCACGGATGTAACAATTACAGATGAATTTATGGAGCAACAGAGGCCATTCAGATTTTTTTTTTTCCTCCATTTGTCTATAAGTCATTGATGATCCTCCACGATTAACAGGAAGATGGGCCTTGGATGCAGCTGACATTGTGACTTACTGCCTGGCTGGTCCTGTTTTAATCTTACTAATCTCTGCTACAGGGTGGTCATGCCCCCAGGCTCTATGCAGCATTATTCCTCCAAAGCTTACCAGAAGCCTCACAGCTCTCCCAAAGACTGAATGGAATAATAAATAAAGAACAATGTTGTTTATTTCCATTTGTTGCTGTTGGAGTCCATCTTACATCTGTGGATTTTTTTTTCTTAATGATCTGAACAAACAGGAAGTGGACAGCAGAAACACCTTAAATACTATGACCTTGTAATTGCTGCCAGAATTAGGTTGGGTTTCCATTGAGACTGTTGAGGCATCCGTGGTTTCTGGTGCAGATCTGGACTGAAATGCAATTTAATGTGATCCAGGAACAAAACATTCACAGAAACAGGATCCGGACATATCGTTATCCTGTCCCTGTCATCTTACAGCTGCTAGCAGCCACAGTTAGCAAGCTCGTTACTGGAGGTAGGAGTGCAGGTTGAGAAAAGAAAATGGCATGAAAGATTGATAGTGAAAATCTTGTGTTTATAGACTAAGAAATATGCATTCGTTCTATCCATTAATTAGCAATGAAACAGTGATGATTGTGAAGCGTGGTAAAGTAAATATTTAGTAAGTGGCCATCTAAACTACATAATTTCCCTTTATTTGTGCAGTTTTCCATTGCTTATAATGTCTTCATTAATTTTGAGACATTTCCTGGCTACGTTACATAATTTATATGTTTATGACTTTAAGGCAACAAGTACAACACAAATAAGCTTTACTGGAGGCGACAGTCACCGTTTTAGGTCTAGAGCTCTCAAAGCAGGATATGAAGCACAGAGAGGCCAGATAGTAGCTGCCTGAATAGCTGCTGCATCTGCTGCAAACACGGAAAAAGACAAATGTCTGATGAAGACGTGCCAAACACATAAACACTGCAAGCACTCATCCAAAGACTTTTCAACACTACACAAATCTGTAGCCTTTAAAAAGACCATCAAGAGAAATCATCACCTCAACATGTCATAAACTTTTTCAAACTCCTATTATTTACTGCAATCCTGTTGTATTTAATTAAGGTATGTTATTAAGTTGATGTTCTTGCCATATATTGTGTACAAAAAAATATTCATGTTTCCTGAGCAGATGGATGGAAACAATAGATTATAGAACATAATTAGGTGACTTTGTAAAAATATTAGCTGTTAATTCTTTACGTAATTCTAATATAATTGACATTATCAAACACTGGTCCATCTTTTGTAGAAAAAAAACCCCTCCTATTTTGTATCTCATATAATGTCTGAAAGTGCTTTACAGGCTCATGCAGGAAGGGATGGCCCAGCTCAAGCTGTGTGAAGCCATGCAAACACTACGAATTTCAGCAATTGAGTGTGTTGTGTTATTTGTCTGCATGATTGAATCAACCATCCTTTATGGCTAAAGCCCCAGATCTCTGTGCTTTCAGTATGTCACAGCTGATACATACTTACACTGTATGTTGAGACAGAATGTAGTGAATGTGTCCCCAGTAGTTTGTCTTTACTGATTGTTTTAAGCTCATGGGAAGCAAAAATTCACAGTAGATAAAAAGCAGAGGGTTGGGTGCAAAAGACCAAATCCGGAAGAGCAAGTTGTCAGAATGCATCTCTTTACCTATTTAAGGCCTGTCAGCAACCATTTGCTCTCAGCTGTGACGGTTCAGAAAATTCAAAATGGTGGATTTCAGTAATTTGATGAATGATTTTAAATCTGTAGTTCTTGCATGCTTTCACAAATGCAGTTTTAAAGGGATATTTCATTTTCATTTTTGGTACTTACCCGCTTCTCTTGTCCATAGTTATTTAAAAAGAGCAATACTTGGGATTTCTACTGTATAATTTCCTGTACTGCATTTAAAGGTTTGCAGTTTGGAAAAAGATTGACTGGGGAATATCTGTGGCACAAAAACTGAAAGCGAACCACAATGAGCCACATTTAATTGTATTATGCATTTCCCATCTTGAGGTTTTTGATTTCCTTGTCTGCCTTTGTCTGGTCTGTTACCATAAGCAAAAAAAGAAGGTTCACAACACTTCCTGATGTTGGACCAGACATGCACACTGACCACGAAATACTGAGTAAACTCCTGTTAACCACTAAACCCCTATGGAGAGTCTTTTCCTTCACTATTAATCATCTTCCAAGAATAAGAATGCAAGATGCTGGATATTGTTTGACCTTTCAGTGTTAGACTCAAAGTTTCAGCGATGGAAAGGTGTCAGTTCTTGAGGTACTGAAATCAAAGTTTGGCTATTTCTTAGCTCTGCTTTTTGTGCCATTTATGATGTCATGTACAATGAATAATTCAGACAAATGTTGGAAACAAAATACACATAAAAACAAATCTGAACTGCAGTTGCATTAGCTGTAAATTACCTGCAGATTGTTGCCATGAGTTTATGCAGGTATTTGTTAAGATTGATCTCTTTCCTACAAAGATGTTTAACGTGTGGGAATGGAAACTGCATTACTGTTCTCATCTTGTAAATGAGGGATGGAAGATTACTGGAGGTTGGGAGTTCCATAATGAACAGTTAAATACTGGCAGCTGCTTCACTTTGTGTAATAAGGATGAGGAAAAGTCAAAATATTGCTTTTGGAAAGTGGTAATAGATGCACTTTGGTTATTTATGTTCTCAAAATGATCTGTGGAGTTCATGCTTTTTTTTTGGCAACATCTTTGCTGACAGGGGGTCATTGCTTACTTTACCAAATAAGGTGCCATGTTTTGTTCCTCAGAGGATTTAGCATGGGTTTGAACAGGTTTAACATGGGGCGTGTTCTTCAGCGGTTAGCATTGTCACCTCACAGCAGAAAGGTCATGGGTTTAAGTCCGACTGGGGTCTCCCTGTGTGGATTTTGTGTGTTCTCATTATGCCTTTGTTAGCCTGGGTGCTCTGGTTTCCTCCAAACAATATCCTAACATGGAGATTAGACGAATTGGATGCTTTTAATTGTTCTTATTTACAACAGTGCACATAAATAGATATTAAAGCAAAAATGTTGTTATTTGTGTTTGTGTAAAAGTGTTTCTGTTTGCTAAATGCATTTCATATGAGATTGCTATCAATTTCACTTTATTTTCATGAGAGATTATCTGACGGCTCTTTGTTATGGCTAGGACACCGTGCTGATCTCCTAACCAAAGCTGCTCAGTGTGATCTGATTCATGATGGAAGAGAGGAGCGTGAGGAGTCTGAGGGTTTCATGTGGGAGTGGGGGACCTCAGCCAAGTGGAGATCAAGGTGTCAGAGCATGCAACAGCACAGCTACCTCCATCTGCTCATTTTGTTCAATCAGCAAAAGCAATAATCTCTCTCTCTTGTAATAGAAATACCAGCACACAAATCCATTATAGACACAATAGCACACACATATATAAACACACCAACACACTTTATGCAGCTGGGTTGTGTGATCAGTCTGGACTAGCAGTGGGCAAAGAATCAGACCTCACTTACTCCTTCCTGCATCTGGTAACATCATTACACTTTGTGCACCAATACTGTAGATATTCATGATTATAACAGAGGAATAGAGGAAGTAGAATTACATTATTTCACTGGGATGTAGTAAACATGGAGATGACATAGACAATTTGGATGACCGGTGAAGATGGAAAATGTTTTCAATCTGGATTTGTCCCAATGTTCAAACATAATGTCTGAGAATTTTACGAGATGGTTGTCATAACACTCATGCATTAGTTCATTTTTGAACATTTGCAAGTTGCATAAGAGTACTTGGGGCAGATCGACACTAATCACCCGCAGTCAGAGACAGACCTGAAGGAACCCTGTGGCAACCCACACAACACACACATTATTTTTAATTAAGATCACTTTCAAAGTCAGTTAAAAAAAACGTTTGAATTCTGGTGGTATGTAATTGCTTTGCCCACTTTCTGTAGTAAAAACATGAGTCTGTATTGCACGTTCTAAATTGTCTGATTAACATTAGTGGTAAATTTGTTCAGTTTGTTTGGGAGTAACATTTTTACATCCAAAGAAGGCAAAAAAATAAATACATTCAATATGTCATAGTTTCTTTAAAAACAAAAGAGAGTGCATTCTGCAACATGAGTCACTGGTCTGCAGAGGAGACAAACTCACTTTTAGCAATTTGGTAAATCAATAAACTTGGGCAATGAACCTGCTACCACAATGTTAGAGACAATACGCAATATAATTGAATGGTTTGGAGGCAGTTTTCATGATGTAAATCTGAATTTAATAAAAAACTTAGCTCTGTCCAGAAAAGCATTTTGAACAAAGACATTTGTTGTTTAAAAGCCAAAGTTAAATGAGTGGCTTAAATGAATATGTTCAGCTCGGACGTTGGTGTTGTAGATTGCTGACTAGATTGGCATTTCCAGTTTCGATGGACATGGTTTTAATTGGTTATTGTCTGATAAGTTGGTCGTTTGAAGAGATGAGATCTGTCATTACCTCTTGGTTTCTACCTTTTTTTTTTTTTTTTTTNTTTTTTTTTTTTTTTTTAGTGTTGGTGATGTTCCTGTAAACAGTGTGGACCTCTAAATTCCTTTGAGACATTTTATTTGCTGTTGGGCTACACAGATAAATTTGATTTAGCCTTTATTCAGTATGTTTACATGCATGCTATACTCTGATTTTTTTTTTTTTTTTTTTTTTGTGTGTGTGTGTGTGTACGCCTCTTAAAAAAGAAATGCAAGTAAGACACATACATGGATGGAATTAGCAGGATTTCACGGTTCTTTATACACACACACACACACACACACACACACACACACACACACACACACACATATATATGATACCTTATAATTGGAATATGAGGAAACTCCGCTGGGTGAGGAAATCATATGGAGATGGCTTACTTGATTATAACATTTACGTGCCTGAATAAATCAATCTGCAATTGTATAATCTCAGTGTGTTTGGAGTAAGTTTACTAATTTACATTGATTACACCTCAGTGAAGGTGTTTGAAAAATCAATTTATTGCATTAATCCAAGTATAATCTAAGTTTTAACATGCATATAAATGCACTGATTGTCTTTGATGGCTAGATAACCTACTTGTTACTACTAGTAACCTACTAGTTATGATTGCTAACTATAAATTACAGTAATATTGCGCCATTGTGCAGGTCTAACATCATTTTAATAAAACTGAGAGTCCAAAAAAAATCACAGTGTAATTATAACATACTGAATTTAAATAAAAGAGATTTTGTATATTATTCTGTACATTGTTTGGCTTTAGTTTCATTTACTGCCAGTGAGGCTGTGGTCCTGTTAAATGACAAACAGGCTAATTACGTTAACCACAGGCATTATGGGACAGAAAGATATGTACAGTGATGGTTGCTCGGTAGCCTTTTATATAATATACATTTTTGTTGTTCGGTGGTTTCTGGCAGTGTCATCCAAACAGTATATATTACTGTCTGATCATTTTCCCAAGCCGCTCTGAAGCCAGCCATGTGCTCAAACTGTTTCCTCTTTTCTGTGCTGTGGTTTATGTGAAAGCTTGTGTTTCCAGAAGATTTGTTTGAGGCTTCAAAAAAAAAAAAACAACAACAACAACAACAACAACAAAAAAAACACTGGAAACACCTCAACTGGATTTGAAATTAAGCCGGAGCCTAATGAGAGCCCAGTGGTGAATGCACACAATCAGCAGAAAGTCCCACCAACCAGAGGATGTCTGGGGAGGAAGGGGAGGAAGGGCAAGATGTTTTGGCGCCACAAAAAACGTCTAAATACACTCACAGTTTGATTGACTTATCCATCAGAATTTTTCCATATAACAGAAACAAATTACAAATCAGCTTGACACCACACAAGTGCTGAAATGTTAATTATAAACAATATTGTCATTTTCATTGTCGTCTTGAGGTAAATGTGTGATTGTGTTAATCCTACAACTGTCATCATCCCCTTTGCTGCTTTCTACTCCTCACCTACACCAACAATACAACATCTGTAAAAGCTTTAGTTATTACAACCTCTGGCATTTCTTCTTATTTATATTCCCCCAAAATTTATTGACCATTTCTTAATTTCAACCCCAGCGCCATTGTAAACAAATTGATGAAGTATGATAATATTATTTAAGGGATTTTCTGCTATGACAGGCCCTGTTCATGTCTCCTGCCAGAATGGTAGGAACAGAGTTCCTCAGAGGCTTCCAAGAGAAACAAGACGATATAACGATCTTCCCAGATAATTTGTGTGTACGTGTGTGTGTGCGTGTGTGTACATGAAAGCAGTCTGTCTTATAAGCACGCCAACGTCAAAGTTTAGCTGGCGTGAAGCCTCGTCTATTGAATGTTCCATTCAAGCACAGAGGATGGCGTTTCTGTCCAATCTCGTTGATCTCATTGTGTATTATTTAAGCTTGTGCATGTCAATTATGAATTTTTAGATTTGATTACCAGTCTGTTTTTCAGCTGTTACAGGCAAAATAAATTGCAGCAATAGAAAATTACACTGAATGACAGCTGGTTGTATTTTGCTGCTGGGGGGTCAACCGTCCACCTTACGTACAAATTACCTGATAATTGAATATTATTACAGCTTGAGAGAAACATGTACTATTAATAGAAGAAAAATAAAAGAAATCTGGTCCAAATGAGCTTTTTTTTTTCTTGATCTGATAGTATTTAGAAGTGAGCTGCGGGAGTGGAGAGTAAAGAATTACAATGAGAAAGAATCATGACATCACATTTACCTGTGACATCACTGGTATCTTAACCATAGATCATGAATATATATGTATGTATCAGAGCTCGTTTTCTGCCTCTAGAGCCCATCACATCTGCTAGTCTGCATTTTTTATTCAACTCTGTGCTTTCGACTGTTTTTCGGTTTGGCATTCTCCATTTTTTCCAGTTATTTTCTCCAGCATGGGAACATAAACTTAATGCTAATGGCTGCATCTTCCTTCTTGCCGGGGTGTTGAGGAAAATATTCTCTGATTTAAGGCCCAGACTTTCCACTGTACAGACACAGCACCTTTGTAACTTTTAAAACTTGTAAAACTATAACTTTTATTTTTAACTCAGATGTAGAATTTATCTCAAGAAAATGTGCCAGATTGATGTTTTAATATCATAATTTTATGCATAATCTTCAATGGCACTTCCTAAGATGCATGTGGTCATATGGAACACTCACAACAAATGAATGGCTTGGTTTGACCTGAGTACTTTGAATGGCTTGGTTTGACCTGAGTACTTTGGGACTCCTGGGATTTCCAAATGCTTCATGTGTGCACCTCTGTAAGAGTTTCTACAGATGTGTGTGAGCCATATAAACCACTGTTGCCTTTGGGCATCGTGTCACCTCCTATAAGAAACACCACATGCACCTCAAGACCATTCAGCCAAAAGTCAAACCTGATCCTGACCAGAACAGAATGCACCAAACTCCCTTGGCGGCATTCTCACATTTTCATCCAGGCTGAGCTCATTCAGTCTGCACAGCACCACGGTCGCCAACAAATCCATGAGCAGGACTTCCAGTTTAACCCTCCAAAAGTCGAACAAAGTGTGTGTCATTTCAATCCGTAAAAATAAAAACTTTGTCAACAACTCATTTTCCATGTTTCGTAGATGTAAAGAGTCAGTGCCTGCATGAAAAAAAAATAAAGGAGAGAATAATGCTTTCTACAGATTTTCATGTGGAAAGTTAAGACTTGCAGATGTTCTCAATCCCTTTTTCATAATTTTTTCATGTTTTTCTCGCAGACCTTTTTGTGGTTGTGAAACATGCATACGTGTGTGTCTAATTATGGACTGTGGAGTCGTTACAATTTCACTTTGGTTCCTTCTTGACAGGCGTAGGAAGACAGATATCATTATTTTCTACTCACCCTTCTTCTCATCCTCTTTTAATAATCAATGATTTATTTTTGAGAGAACATCCTCCATTTGTTGAATATAAAAAGACAATGCGTTGGTTCACCCGGTGCCCTTGAGCAGAACTACTGACCGTTTGATGTACAACAACCAATGATCACAAGAGATACCGGCGGCTGGTGCTCATTACGATTACGTGCCTGGTATCTTCTGCTCAGAGGGTCTGTATTTTGACATTCTGCAGGATTGGAAGACAGTTCTATTACATGCTAAAGACAGCTTGAAGGATTTTTTTTTTTTTCTAATTTATAAAACCCAGACTCATTTCAAAAAATAAAAATAAATTATTCACACGCAACTTTATATTCCCTTTGGAATTCTAATAAATAAAGCACACTGGGGAATTCATTACAGATCGGCTGTGTTTTTATCTGTATTTTTTACAAGTTGTCCAAACCTGATGATTCTAGACTTTTCATGAAGTCGCATATGCTTTGTTTTCTGAAAGCTATGACATGCTAATTACGATATACATGCTTTTTACTGGCATAAGCTTGTCATAACACATTTTAACAGCTGCCACATACAGGATGAAAAATGTCAGATAATAACTCTTTACCTATAATGATGAGGAAGAAGGAAGAGCAGAGGGGTTTCCACTCTCTTTCCTTTCACAGCCAGCATTAAAAACTCATCTAGTCTTTTTCTTCAAGTTGAAACATGCTCTGTAAAAGATATGTTATGTTTGTCAGAGTATAAGGTATCCTTACTGAGAGGGGTAGGAAAAGGGTTTCCAGGAAAGGGATTCCCTCCTTGTAATGCTGACATGTGCTAGTGTTTCAGGGCCGCAGGGACTCTTGGCAACCATGCAAAGTCAAACCCAAGATGGAGGAATGTGACAGGAGCCAGTTCTATTGTTCATTATTTTGGATGCCAGGCTATGTATCGTAAGGAGTTTATGACCTAGTCTAGGGGATCAAAGTAAAAGGAAAAAATACTTTTGGGAGGCTTTAAAAGGTAATATTCTATATTGAAAGCAGTTCACTGGTGAAAGGTGCAGATCAGGACACACACATGTGATGATGTTTGAAGTGTGTTGTGTTCGTAAAGTGTGTCTGATCACTTTGGATGCTCAAGAATCTAAAGCAGGAGTGACACAGTAGAGGAAAAACTGATCAGCAGTATGGAAGCTTAAAACATATCATGATCTGGGTAGACAGACTTTTGCGTGGTCAAATGTCAGTGGTCAGACACGGCTACGAGGCACCTGAAAAATCAGGGTTTGGGCGCTTTTTGATAACGAATGTTGCTACGTTGGCACGCCATTCCATGTCCGGAGCATTCCATGTCCTCACTACCTACACTCCTCACTGCTATCAGGAGTGTAAGCAGTGAGGTGAGCGAGGCGCAGCTCATTCTCCGCAGCGCAAACACCACTTAGAATGGGAAAGCACCCTAAATGTAATTGCTGGTTTCTTTCCTTTTCATTTTCAGATGCTTATCGTGTGGTGGGCTTTCCTGAAAAACTTTCCATTTGTGTTCCTTTTAGTGCTTTTTTTGCATTTATTTTGGGCCTCCTGGCTTGCTCTGATTGCCGGCTGTCAATCACTGTGTGAGTTTACTGGAGCCCCCACAACAAAGCTTTTCTCTGGCCCCTGCAGCTGAGATGCATCAGCGCGACTCCACACTGTAAATGAGCTGGGAGTCGACCTGAAAAATGACGACTGACTTGAAAGTTTGTTGATTACAGTGTGCAGAGCTGGAAATAGGGTCTGCACATTTGTACATGTTTAAATACATTTCCTCCCCTTTGTGGTTTCAAAATTTTCAACGTATGGATTTTTTTTTTTTTTTTTTTTTTTACTACAAGTGGTGCCACTGTAATTTAGGATGTATAGTACACAGTGATTACAACGCTCAAATTAAAGAATAGCTTTCAATGATCAAACTGAACTGGTCATTAAAACACGGTGCAACCTCTGCTAATGTGCTAACATGCTAACAGCAGTTACTAAGAATATTTTGATGAATATGGAACGTCATTACTACATTACTCAGATCAAGAGTTAACTTCTTTAGAGATAATGAATGAAACTTGTGTCATAACATCAAAGGACCATTCTGGTGATTTTGGTGGTGCAGGGGCAAAAGTCTCACCTACTCTGTTTAAGTTCGGTTCAATAAATGAATATGAACCAAATTGAAAATGTCATTGAAAAAGAGTCACTGCAGCGTCCCTAGAGGTTTTGCAGATCTGCAGATTTCGCATTTCACCTGTTTTATTTTGTCAAGAGCATTTGTTAAATCTAGTTATTACTAGATGACACTAATGCTTTTTCAGCGAGGCCACCTATCTACTTGTGAATTGCTGATGTCTACTTTAATTTATTGTTCCATAGTGGATCCTGGGAAAGGCCTAACAGCTATAGACAGAAGAGATTGTTTTTGGTCCTTGTAGTGACTGTCGAGTGGAAAATTCTTCTGAAACGTCATTTAGAAGGTATGATAACAGCCGTTAACGAGGTTTACTGTCACTTCACCTATGAAACACTCGTAATTATAGTACGCTCTGGATCTCCTCGTGATCTGTCCCCCAGATTGATTTGAGGTGAGAAATCTTAAATGGCTGTGAGGTACCACATTCTTTCGTACGAAGCGAAAATGATTTTTCCCTCTGACAGCTTCATTACTATCCACACGACTCTCGCATAATATTTGTCCAACACAAACATTCATAAATAACTTTAGATGGCACTGTTATGTCATCAAAAAGTTCCCTTATTCTCAGTCCGGTCTGGAATAAATCAACACGTTATGTAATGGCACTGGGAGAAAGACTCCTCATTTCAGGCTGTGTAAACCTTTCAGCAGCATGTTTGGTTCTGTTTCTCTGGATCTTCATTTAAGATCATTGTGTTCTTGTAAACAGCCAAGATGGATTCTCGCATTGGTGAATATTGTATTGTATGTCAAATGAAGGTAGATTTGTGTGGAACAAACACTTACCTTGAACTGATTAAGGTATGAAATGGCAAATAATTGTGTTTTTGTCTATAAAAATGGAGTAGGCCTATGCTGTGATAATAATGCTGTCTGACCACAAATATGCCTAATGAAAAGAGCACGTTAGTTCACTTCCTGTACTTCCATTTGGTAAAATTCTTTTGGTGTTAATTACGCCATAAATTTACATTGTGCAGTCAGTGCAGCTGCCCACTGTGAAGATTCATAGCAGGACTTTGTGTTTGTTTTTCTTCAGCATAGTTATGGAATGATGAATGGTGTACCGCCTTTAAAGGAAAATACCACTGAATCTTGCCTTTACAATGAGGAGTTTGTCATTGCACAACATCACACAAACATGTCACTCTAAAAAGATCATATCAGAATAAAAGAAAACTCAGACTATGATGAAACAGCAGGTTTCATTTTTCTGGTCTGGAACTGATAGCACTGCTTAGTTTGGCAGCGCACAAGTCCACAAAGTCATTCTCCAGTTTTCTGTCATTTGCTGGTCTTAACGGTTCTGTGTCTCTCTTTGTATTTTGTTAGGAAATGTACATCAATTTAGTGGGGAAATGTTAATGCAACTTTTTTCCCCCCTTTTCCATCACATTCGCCTGCCATGCCCCATGTCAGCGGCTAAAAGGTGTGAGCAGCAAGCAGATCAGGGAAACGTACCATGTACAATGTCGACGTCTTTCTGCAGGAGTGAACAGCAACATAGTTGAAGTTCTGTATTTCAGACATTTTAAGACATTTTTCCATTTTAGGACTTTTACTCCAGTTTCTTCTTAGTTTATAAATTAAGATTTTACATGTTTCTTTTACACCTTCTTTTCTTCCTTTTGTTGCTTCTTTTTCTTTTCTTCCCATTTTGCTTGTTCTACCTTTTTTCCTCCTCTTTTTTCCCTTACTTATCCTTATTCTTAATTATTTCCTTATGTAATTCATTGCTGCATTTTTTCTTTATTCCTTCCATCCTTTCCTCTACCTCTCTTTCCATGAAAGTCCTCTACATTGGAGATACTGAGTTTTCACCTGACACCAAAACTTTACTAATTTTCAATATGTATATTTTACTTTTATACTTGAGGATATTTTACTGCTATTATTTACAGTATTTAGTTGCTCTTGAGCAATATTTTGAATGCATGATTTTTTTTTATAATGGAGAATTTAAGTTCTTCTTGCATAATTCTTTCATACATTTGAAACCTGAAGAACTGTTTCTGGAGTCATCATATAAATCTTTTTGATTTGAAATATCCAACAGCAACTGTAGGTTTAAAAAGAAGAAGAAGAAGAAGAAGAAGAAGAAGAAGAAGAAGAAGAAAATGTTGGGATAAACAACTGATTTCATCTGCTTCGCTGTGGGAATATTAAAGGGTGAATATAGAAAGGGTCAATGTGAGATTTATTGATTGCATTTTGAGCTTAAGCTTTTCCCCGAATCTAAATTTTCCATGGATAAAAGTAAACCCTGACAAAATTATATTTATAGATAACTTTTCCAAATATAAATTTTCCAGGAACAAAAATATTTACAGCGTTTGCTTGTAGGCTATTTGAGGAGGGTTGGAAAGTGCCAGTTTATAGTGAAAAGCACCAGTTTATAGTCAAAATTTTCTTATTACATTATTCCTAATTATTTATTCATGTATGTTTCTGCTTATCATTGTCGGTGCAATAAGAGCTTGTTTCAGCACACATTACGTATAGCTGATTGTGTTATTGCTAATCACAGCTGAGTCCAGTTCTGCATTCTGTGACTTTAAAAACATATTGAACAATTACTTCATGGTGTAGATCAAAGCAAATGTAATCATAAAGATTCTCCAAATAGTGAATTTGTGAAATGTCTCAGTACTTTGGTTAAGTTACCTGGCTGACCTCATATTTCAAAGTACAATAATTCAATAAAACGCTTTATGCCGTGTTGTGCTGAATTGATTGTTCTGCATGTGTTCCTGTGTTCCACGGACCTGAATGTATTGTTTCAGCATGACAAAAGGCAGAATAAAGTGAAAGTCTGTGTACCTCCACTTCCTGAATGGACAAAGTCAAGTAGACTTCAGTCCAGATGGTTTCTAAACGGTCACATCTGGACAGTTAAAAATACACCATACACTTCATCCTTACAGCTGTAGTAAACAGAGGAAGGGAAACATGCAACATCAATTATTGTACAGTAGATAGATGGAACTGATTAGACATGTACAGTTATATTACTGCATTGCTAATTATTAAATTGGAAATACCTGGTGGTACCTAAGCAGAACAATGGACAAATTTCTCTTTGCTTCTTGTAGCCACATTCAGATTCAGAACCAAACTGCTGCCTGATGCTCACATTCAACAAATAGAAGCGGAGGAGTTGTTCTTTAACCACTCATGAATCTGCTCACCATTTTCCCCATGAAGCAGTTTTGAATTTTTGAAACCAAAATGTCTCTGTCTTCAGCTTAATAAATTGCAGATGAATCCATCCATGGCTGAGTGTTTGTCAGCTGGAGGGATTTGGGATTCTCAGTCTTTGTATAATGACAGTTGACAGTTACGATCCCGTCTATCTGAAGCAAAACACTGGGGGGATTTCAGAGTTTGCATTTCTTCCTCTGCGACCAACAACAACCTGCTTTGAATTTATAATTGAGTTCAGGCACACGATGTGAGGTCACATTCACTGGCAGAGGTGTAATGTGGAAAACTTTAGTCCATTTTGCCAAGTTGAGATTTTGCATGTTAAAGGAGACATATTATACTCATTCCCATGTTCTTATTTTCATTTAGGGGACAATTTTGCAATGCTTTAACATGCAAAAACAAACGGATCCATTTTTACTCTCCCTTGTTGCAGCACTGCAGATAAATCCAGTATTGAGTTCATTCTTTTGAGCATTTATTTATGTCACAAAATGTTAAAAAAAAAACAAAACAAAAAAAAAAACAGCAATCCAAAATCATACTTTAGTTATAAATGTAATTTTTACCCCTATTTTGGAGAACTATGCCTCAGCTTCCCCTCAGTCTAGAGACATAACTCCACTGTTTTGATGGTCATTTGCCTTCCTGTTTCTACGACCACCGACCAAGCCCCGAATTACTGATAGAAATGTAATTGATGTCATTTTGTATTAATCTGATCCAGATTCCAGAGGGCTAAAGTGCCTGTCTCTCTCTCTCTCTCTCTCTCTCTCTCTCTCTCTCTCTCTCTCTTCACATCAGAGAGCAGCCAGCCACACGAGCAGCTGAAACAACAAAAATCAGGTATCTCGGTGTGTTGTCCGCTCTCGAGCTGTTCTACGCTGTTGACATCTCCTCCATCCGGTCCTCGTAGATGAGAGTGATCCTGATCAAAACAGATTCAAAGATGAGTGATGGAGAGATCTTCCAGCCCACCTACCAGGATGAAGTGGAACCATATTTCCATTATTACGCTCTCACATCATCGCCTAAAAAGCATCACATCTAAAGTGACTGGAATTCTCACAGAGTTTACTCTTCAAAGTATTATATAATTTTAGCAGATGTGTTTATTTCCTTACATAGCTTTTTAATAGATTTTTGCACTCATGTCCTGCTTCTGTTGCAATCAATCTTATCAATCTGTCATACTGGAGCTGATTTTTCTTTGCACATACATGCCTTAGCTTAGAACAAAAGATGGCGAGATATTCTCCAGCTGTTTCACTCGTGGTTACTGGGCAAACAAAATTTAACTTTCTGCTTTTCCACTACACCTAATTTGGTTTTGAATGTTTAGAGAATGTCATTGTAATGAATTGAAAATAACAAGTTACACACTGCTACACCTATAACAAGCAGTAGTAATGAGTCTGCTGGCATGAATTTGTACTTATTCTACATGTCAAATAAAGGGAGAACTGATGTCAGACAGTTTTCAATGTGTAGTGTGCAAAGTGGAAAAACTCTTGATGTGATTGAAGTACTTTGGCACACAATATTATACAGTTAATGCTCTGGGGTCTAAAGTTGTTTTTGCAACTTATATTTTTACTTTATTGAATTTGGCTATAAAGCTGCACCGTAACAAAAACTGGCTTGTGAAAATTTGACATTTCTGACAAGCCTGTAATCAGCAAACAAGGCCTCTAAAATGTGTGTTTCAACCTTTTCAGAGCAATTTTACAGCACTCAATCAAAAATGGATCACAAGTTGATCAAAAGTGGAAGAAATTTTATTAATCAAGTGAAGAAGAATTTGTAGATTTTATTCCTTTTTGTCAGATATTGTGGAACTAATCAATTATTATTTCCTTTTTTCCCCCCTTTGATAGAAATTTTAAAAACATTCCCTGACTTGTGAGAGTTTGTTTTATTTATAAGAATCGAGCTTAAAATCATGAAGTTATTTTTTTAATGGGTAAAAATATGCCATCCTCTCTTTTATGCCAATTTCAGCATATCTTTCTTAGTTACAGAGATATATCCAGAAAAATATTATTTTTCTTATAGATGTTTCTTTCTCTTTAGGCCAGCATAATGCCAGAACAATAAAAAGTTTGGTTTTCCTTTTTGTTAAAGCTTTTTTTTTTTAAAAAAAAAAAAAAAAAAAAACATATCTTGAGCTTCAAAACACAGATTTCAAAGCCACTCCAAATGAAATCTTAAAAATCTGATTTTAATTTTATGAGAGCTTAATTGATTTATTTTGTCCAAATGTCTCTTGTTCCATTTGTATGTTCCCATGCTTCAATGCAGCGATGAAGAGCCACTTTATCACTCCACTTTAATCACACAGCATTGTTTGAGTGGCAGCTTTGCCGACATTCGCTCCAAACATTTGGTGCATTTCAGCTTTATAGCTTAAAAATCAGCATCACCATAATTTCACAATACCTCCAATTATAACATGACAGTTGTATTATCTGCTGAATGATTATACATAATCCATTCACTTTGCTTTTATTGCTGACACAAACCAAACATTCCAGATGTGATCAGTTATAATGAAAGCTGTTTATTGTTCTCGAGCACAGCCTCAAATTGTTTTGAGCCTATATAAAGTAAGATTACAACAAACCTGGTTCCATTATGTTTTATATGCAATAAACAAGTCAAAAATTAAAAGTTCCCAAGGGCTCAAAGTTTGACAAATATTCATAACAACCATAATAACATGAGCAACAATAATATACTTTATTTATAAAATAAAAGACATTCTTGCTCTACAGAGGGCTATTTTTCTCTCCATTGAGCAAGAGTAAAGGGTTTTGATTGAATACCAGATGCAGGAATCCTGTCATTAAACTAAAAACCAACACCACAATCGTTATGATTTTTTTTTTATAGCAGGACATAAATAAATGATTTGTGGAGACCTTGAGCAATACTTGCCAACACAATGACAACAATCATAGCAGCAAAGTGTCTGTAGCGATCCACTGTACAATCAGCACATTTGCTCTTAGTTCATGTATACAATAAAGAAGCCAAATAACTGAACATCTGAAAGTCAGCAAGTCATCTCAGGAGAATACTTCACATCATTATGTTCTGATTAACCCTTATTTAAGAGCTAATGATGTTGCTAAAGAGTGATCATTAGCGGTGTAATGTATCCTGACATTGAACGATATGCTGACGCGTGGTAGCACATCAACTCCATGTTCCCATGCTTCCAATGCACAAACATCCAGACATCTGGATTCTACCATAAGATGAATCGATTTATTTTGAATTTAGTCACTTTACTTACTGCATTATCTAATGAAGATGTAATATATTGAACAAGCATTTAAAAGTCAATGCTGTAAAAGAGCTTGTTTTATAATGTTTGTTGTTATTTGGAAAATCGCTAATATACCCATCTTGGATAAGCAATGAAGAGGGGAAAAAAACTGCATACAACATCAAACCATCCATCTAGCCCAGATATCCCTCTCCCCACCCATGTCCTCCAGCTCTTCCTGGGGATCCCAAAATATTCCCAGGCCAGAGGGGATATACATATAATCCCATATGTTTATTCTGGGTCTGCCTGTGGTCATCTCCCACCTGGAGGTGCCCAGAATAGCTCCCCATGGAGGCATCCAGGAGGTATCCCAATTAGATGCCCAAACCACCTCAGCTGCGTCCCAGTGCTTCTGCTCCAGGCTCCCTCCTGATATCCAGACTCCTCAGCTTATCCCTGAGGATGAGCCGTTGCAATATGCAGAGGAACCTCATTTTGGAAACATGTATGCATGATCATAGGTGAATGTTGGAATGTAGCTTAGTTGGTCAATTGAGAGGTTTGACTTCAGCCTCAGCTTATTCTTTACCACCACAGTACAATGCAGCATGCACATCCCTGCAGATGCCACACCAACATACTTATCTCCATACTAATGAACAAGACCCTGGGATTCTTGAACTGCTTTGCTTTGGGCAGCAACTCACTCCCCACCTGGAGGGGACAGCCCACCATTTTCAGGCAGATTTCCAGGGCTTCAGATTTGGAGGTGCTGACCCTCATCCCATCTGCTTCACACATGTTGGAGGTCACAGCAACAGAACTACTTCAAAAAGCAGAGAAGCAATTCTGAGGTCACCAAATAGATAAATCCAACACCTATTTTTCTATTTAACACCCAATTGTGTTTAAATAGAGTGACATGCTAAATTTAGACCTTGTGGTTTGCTTTGTAGACACATTAGATAATGTCCCCCAAATAAAACATTTAAACTCGTGACTGTTAAACATCAGGGGTTGCATTATTCTCTGAAAATAAGCTCAGCTTTTATGTGGGTATGTGCTGCCATGAGAGCCGGCAGCAGAACAGCTGGACCCGCCGTGTCCACATGAATGGAAAATGTTTCTCCACAAGCCAAACCTCATGTATGGCCAGCTTCTGACTCTGGTGTGAAGTTGTCTTTCTTAGATACCAAAAAAATCTGCCTACATGCCCTCAATCCAAACCACAATCCTGATGAATGAACATGAAAACCTGGTCCGAGACCAATCTAGAGGAACAAGATTTTAAACTCGGCATGGTAACAGAACATAAAGAATGTTATTCTGCATCAGAGTGGGTGAATTCCACATAGAATCTGGTGTGTTGCTCTCTGAGCATCTGCTCGGCAAAATTGCTGGGCAGACAGAAACAGCGAGGGAATTATGGTGGAAATTTCTGGGTCTGGATGGGTGAAAGATCCACTCAAACCCCTTCCACTACCACAACTGAGAGCTGGATGGCCACAGATCTCTTTTGCTTTGGTTGCTTGTCAGGACTGAAGTTCCCCTATATAGATGCTAGTAAAGAGAGTAGGGGTTTGCCTTTGGCCATTATTATAGAGTTTGGTAAATGGTGGGAGTTCAACAGAATGCCATATGATTGGTGCGTACCATAAGTCAACATTGGGATGGGTATTGTGGCTGCATAATAGTCACATATGACTGAGCAGTGGCTGAAATGGAAAATGATAAACAGATGCTTGTTGGCATTTCTCACTGCTGTATAAATTCATATTTATCTGAATGGTAACCAGGGTTTGTAAAAGTCATGAAAATCCTGGAAAAGTCATAGAATTTGCAGATGTGTTTTCCAGGCCTGGACCTGCCGTGTCCACATTCATGTGGACACGGCTGGAAGTGTTTTGGAAAATGCAAAAATAAGTTTGAAAACGTCATGGACATTTTTAATAATTGTAACCTTGACAAGCCAAGCTAGAACCCAAGAAGGTAAAACAATTAAAGAAACTTTTATATCCTTGAAATAAAAATTTAGGATTATCTTTTAGGAAACTAGCTACTAATGGTTGCTATGATAAATCCTGCATTGCCCTATTCTCCTGATTTAGCCAGTGTTTGCTAGATTACAGCTAGCCAGCAGCAATTCCCTTGAGTCCTTATCACAGTGCCAGGCAAACATAGTTTTAATGCTGAAATGTGTCGAAAAATATAAATAATGGATAAAAAAGTTGAAGATGGAGGACTTGCTGGGTGTATTAATTTTACAAGTTTGTGATTCTTCTAGTTGTAGTTTACACTTGTGCTTCAGTTACTTATTACACCATAAAAAATTATAACAGGTCATAGAAAAGTGTTTTAATTGGTAAATAGGTGTAGAAACCCCACGTTACTGTTGGCTTATATGGTGAGTGGTTTAGCAGAAACCCATTTTTTGCTCATTCTCCAACTCTGAGGAAAAGGCAAATATGAATTTCTGGCCCTTTAAACAAAGCCTGTTGGAAAATGTTAAAGCAGTAATCATGTGATTATTTAATTAAATTCTGACAGATTTGTTGCTTGTTTTCTCAGCTTCAATATTTGCTTGCCAGGCTTTGCCGCTGAATGGCTTCATTAGACTGTAGCTTCAAATACTTTCTTCTTCTTTACCACCCAGGGCAGTAAAAAAGATGGCAGCATCTGAACTACAGCTAAAGAATTGATCATTGTGGTGGTCGTCAATCATTAACAAGTTCAACAAGTGCCATTTACGTTCAGACAGGCTATTTAGCAGCTTGATGACAGATTAGTTCGGCCCTCAGGCAAACCCCCTACTAGGAGCCGACCCATTATGAGCCATTAGTGGCCTTTAACCTTATCATGGGACTATTTGGAGGCTCTATCCGAGTATAGTCGCAAGGAGTAAACTGAAGGGAATCTGAAGTCAAGGATTCCTCTTTCACTGGCAAATTAAGGAAATAGTTTATCCTGAGGGTTATAATTTGAGATCCTGTTTGAGAGAGTCTGCAAATCAAAAATATCATTACAGGAAAACATCCAAAATGATTGGAATAGAAGGATGACAAAATGACTCCCTTGGTTGTCCACTTGTCGTAAATAATGAAATGCACACCCATGTTTACTTGTGTGTTCATGCTTGCATGCATGCAAGCATCTGTAAGTGTATGTGAAGCTGTGTGTGTGTGTGTTTATGTGTGTGTGCATGCACGTGTGTTTGTAAACCTCAGAGCAGCAGATGTTTATGACGGGTGCAGAGCTTGATGTGGTTTCTTGTAGTCTGTGGTCTGAGGACAGAGACGAGAGACAGAGACACTCGGTTGTCCACCCATCTTCACAAAACACAGAGCGCTGCCCCGTAACATCACAGTATAAACCCTCAGAGACGCCGTTATATACTCCAGGATTAGGAATGATGGCTGATAAAAAAGAAAGACCCCTCCCATCCCCTAAATCATACAACAATGATAAAAGGCAAACCATTTCCCAGAGTCATTTTGATAGAAAACAATAAATTAGATCAAAAGAGAGCGACTGGGTCTTTTTGTGTATAAACACACTCTTTGGTCTAAAATGGTCCCCGCCAGGGGTCTTCCAGTGGTGAAAATGAATCATCGAAATGCCAGGTGATCACATCTAGAACTACGTGTTCCAGAAAAACAGTCTTTCTGAATTAACAAGTAATCATCATTGAGGATTTAATGGTTTCATAATGCATAAAAAAATCCATGTTTGTGTCAGCAGTAAGCTATTAGAGACGCATCCCCTGGTGTTTTGGTAACCATCCTGATGACAGGAAAGGTCGATGAGCAGTGACAGAATTAAACGAAAACATCGGCAGCATAAGCACAAAAGCTACATTGTCTTGCAGTATCTTGATATTGATAATATATAAAACTGGCTAATGAGATATTTAAATTAAATTATTTCAGACTTTAATTTCTACTGTAAAACACTTAGAACTGTGCATTGTTGAGTCAAATGTAGTGTGTGTGTGTGTGTGTGTGTGTGTGTGTGTGTGTGTGTGTATCTCATTTAACAGGAATTTGGTGGTGTTTCATAAGGGCAACAGCATTTGATAGTCAAGAATTAAATTCACTTAATTTTACTGTAGGTGATCAAATGTAGTTAAAATCAAATGAAACCAAACTACATAACTGCCCAAAAAGTGTTGGTAAGACTTCATTATTCACTGTTGATGTGGTGTTTACGAGCATTTCCCACGATTCTCTGTCAGAATGAGACTCAATGGATTTAAAATGACAAATTACAGTACTCAAACCTTTTACAGAATCCATAAAACAGATTAATGTTGGATATATAAGTATTTAAAGGGAATGCAGCCTCAAGGGGGCAGCTCTGAGCCCCTTCTTGTTTGCTGTAGTGATGGACAGGCTGACAGATGAGGTTAGACAAGAATCCCCTTGGACTATGATGTTTGCAGATGACATTGTGATCTGTAGTGAGAGCAGGGAGCAGGTGGAGGAAAACCTAGAGAGGTGGAGATATGCCCTGGAAAGGAGAGGAATGAAGGTTAGCCGCAGCAAGACAGAATACATGGCTGTGAATGAGAGGGACTCAAGTGGAATGGTGAGGTTACAGGGAATAGAGATAAAGAAGGTGGAGGATTTTAAGTACTTAGGGTCCACAGTCCAGAGCAATGGAGAGTGTGGAAAAGAGGTGAAGAAACGTGTGCAAGCAGGTTGGAATGGGTGGAGAAAAGTGTCAGGTGTGATGTGTGACAAAAGAGTCTCGGCAAGAATGAAAGGAAAGGTGTACAAAACGGTGGTGAGACCAGCGATGTTGTATGGCTTAGAGACAGTGGCACTGAGGAAAAGACAGGAGGCAGAGCTAGAGGTAGCAGAGACTAAAATGCTGAGGTTCTCTTTGGGAGTGACGAGGATGGATAGGATCAGGAACGAGTACATCAGAGGGACAGCGCATGTTAGATGTTTTGGAGATAAAGTCAGAGAGGCCAGACTGAGATGGTTTGGACATGTACAGAGGAGGGATAGTGAACATATCGGTAGAAGGATGCTGAGGTTGGAACTGCCAGGCAGGAGGCCTAGAGGAAGACCAAAGAGGAGATTTATGGATGTAGTGAAAGAGGACATGAAGTTAGTTGGTGTGAGAGAAGAGGAGGCAGAGGATAGGGTTAGATGGAGGCAGATGATTCGCTGTGGTGACCCCTGAAGGGAAAGCCGAAAGGAAAAGAAGAAGAAGATATAAGTATTTAAAGGGACATTTAATTGATTAAAGATACAGTAGATTATATATAAAAGAAAACAATGTGTATGATCAAAATGGGGAATGTGTTTAAATCTGATTTCACAAAGGAAGGCCCTTTTTACACCTTGCATTAAAAGTTGATCTCTGTATCTGGATAATGACATCCAGTGACTGGACATTTTAACATTTTGGACGTTATCTGGATTCTGCCTGCGTTGTCTCTGCATTGTGTCTTTATGATGTTAAAGCCTGTGTCATTGTCTGCATTCCAGGGTGCAGGCGCCATTTATGGCAACCACAACTCCTGATTCAAAATAACTTTGATAATAAAAGTGAGTGGAGTGACATTTTCAGTTTGTGTGTGGATTTTATCTCAAATGTGTCCCAGCTGTATGGATTGCATTTACACTTGGCTAGAGGTCCAAAATCCCATGTAAACCAGACCCCATATGGTTCACGAGTCCATTCCAATCTCATTGTATTTTGTACACATTTGCAGTACATATTGCCTTAATTTTCGTTATCTGAATAATATGTTTGGATGCAGATCACATTTTAGTGTAAGGTGCAAACCGGTCCAAAGTGGAATACTTAGCCAGATCATTTCTGTCATTATAAAAATCATGATTTCTATGATAATACAGACTAGGGACCCTTTAATTCATGTGACACACCCACCTTAAAATTCAGTGTTTCACCTGCTAACACTTATGTATGATTCTAGAAGGCAGGGTTATTATAAATGCTCAGTAAAAGCCGTGTTCTCCTGGAACTATATTCCTTGGCAGAGACATACATTTTCTTCTGTGTAGCTCCACGTTGAATTGGTTAACTTAAACAACTTCAATAAACAATGGTGACAGCGTGTTGTTCGCTCTGAAGTCTTCTAAGCACGTTTATGTTTCAAGTCTCAACAAGTTGATTTTTGTAGCGTATTTGAATAAACTGAGACCAATGGCAGTCTGGAAAGTAGAAACAATTCTAACATTTACTGCTCTAGCAGCACAAGTTGGAAAATGCTGGCAATAATGTAACATTTACGTGGGCTGTATTTATTGGACTCAAACACGCTAAATCACTGGTATAAACCTTTAAACAGAAACCCAAAATCAAGTACTTATAGTATTTATAAAGACTTGCTTTACCTCAGAAACAATCTTATATATGCATCCTGTAGTATAGAAAAAAGTCACTTTCCAGTATATTTGGAAGTGAATAAGCCAATTTTCTGGTTTCATTTCCTGCAAAAACAGGATGAGATTCAATGTGCCATAAATAACATATCAGTGTTGAAAACAGCAACAGATCTATGCTCTTCTATAACGGAAAATGTTGTCAACTTTGCAAACGAGACAGGAACAAAATGACTTCAAAGCTCATTATGACAAATGGCTTCAAAAACACTTTCGTCTCCAAAGAAATGCTTAGTAAGATTTATGTGCTGCTTTTCAGAGGAAGCCTTGAAATCTCTGTAACCGTGCCTCTCCAGTATGTGTCAAAGCAATCATCACTCTCCACATGAAATCTAATTTAAGACCATTTTGGATTCATAGACACATGCTAAACTTTCAGTTATGCCTTTAAAAATGACCTAATGGGACTTCTTTTTTTTTTTTTTTTTTTTTTTTAATGAATCAAGCATTCTGTGGTAAATTATCTGATGAGTTTTTAGGTATAAATCCAGGAAATATTCATAAATGAGACCCAGAACTTATAAAAAGTGAGGAAAAGTAAAAAAAAAAAAAAAAAAAAAAAAAAAAAANAAAAAAAAAAAAAAAAAAAAAAAATAGTGAATGTAATTGTTTCATCATCAGTTGATATACTACCACGCTCTCCAAAAAAGCCCTCAAAAACAAAGTAGAATGCCAAAGTTTGATCCCACATGTTCACATCGCTTGTTCAAACAGACTCCCACTGGAGAGCCCCAGAGTGATTTTGGAGGTGTTTGTATACAGTTAGCGAGCCACAGTTTGTGGAAAAAGCATAAATTATTTCACAGAGCAGGAGGTTCAGACGGAGAAAGGTCCTGGTGCAGGGATGGAAAAGTCCGGAGAAGTCGTATGTTATCAGATGCTTTGATGTTGTCTGGGTGTAAGATTCAAGATCTTTTCTCTGAGTGTGAGAAGATAAATAGTGACACCTGCTGGCACACAACACAAGACCCGTCCTCCACACGGGCCCACCATGTGCTCTCCTGATCCAACTTTCACACTTCTCCTGACACTTATCATGTTTAGGCTTGAAGAGAACTAGAAACAGGAAGTATTCATGGTGCAAAAGACTGAAGGAGAGACACAGACGTTTTTTTGTTTTTTGTTTTTTTTAAATTCAGAATATATGGATAACAAAATCAGGTAGATCTTCAATGAGAACTGAAATTGTGCCGCATAATATCAGGAAAAACGGCGACTACAGTGACCAAAACTCCTGGATTCATAATAAAAGAGGTAGAGATACATTTCAATATGATCAAATTTCCCCAACAATCCTGATGCATGCCATCCAGCCCAACTCCCACCCCCCCTCGCCTGTCTTTCCTCATGACATCGTTCCTCAGCACTCTGGATCCTATTACCAGACCTGGTTGTCTCCTCCTCCCCTGTGGATTCTGTTGTGTCCATCTCTCTCTCTCTCTCTCTCTCACCCCACTCAACTGATATTGCGACCATGTTATTTAACTAATCAGAAGGCTACATCTTACCCCAGGCAGTCACTTTGACCCACGACCCCTTTAAAGGTTTAAGAAGCAAAGAATAACAAATAAAAGCCCAGTTAAGTAGTGCATTACTCACAGTGACGTCCTGCCCTGCTTCTTGGTGTTTGTACATATGGAATGCACTCAGAGGGAAGTATGGCAAGTCCTGCTCTACCTTTATAATGGCTAGGTCCGCTGTATGCAACGTGGCCCCTTTGAGCAACTAGAGACTGAAAGCTTCTTATATCATAAAATAAATATAGACTCAATACATTGCATCACATTGAGAAACTGAGCTGCACTGAGCCAAAGAGTGATGAACATAGCACAGCTTTACAGATTCCATCCAACCCCTATACTCTCCCCCACCCTCCTATATACTCAACATCTGTGTGCTGATCTTACAGGATCCCCTATAAAAACCCTCCAAGCAGTTCCTCTGTTTAACCAAAAGCTCCTGTGAGTTTATTGACATCCTGCCTGAAGAGAGAATAAAGGCCCTACAACTGCAGAGGCAGCAAGGCCTCTGGTCACAGCTTACATGTAATCCTTCACTGTTCTAATGGTGACATACAGTCGGTGTGAGCAGCACTCACTTATTAGCTGCTGATCGTGCCTTTCTTCAGGTATAGCTTTATATGACAGAACAGTTTCCCTTTTAATTATTACGGAAGGGCGTTTTAATTTAAAATCATTGGTTCTTATTCTAAAACACTTTTTTCAAAATTTCCTCTATATCAGTTGTTGGTGTCAGATACCTGATAATGAGACATTAAAAATCACCCACATAAAAAGTATTTTGTTTAACCATTACCTCCACTAAGGAGTTTTTTTTTTCCTCAACCGTTCCTTGGTTGGTTTGTTAGCAGGATTACGCAAAAAGCAGTCATAAACCAATCATGACAAAATTTGGTGGAACAGTGGTGTGGCCTTGGGGAGAGCCATTAAATTTTGTTGCTTATTGAAATCCAGGGCATAAATTAAGTTATATTGACTAAAAATGACTGGAAGGTAAAAAAAAAAAGAAACAAATCTAAAATGTACCTCTCCAGTATGTTTTGGAAAATGGTTGGCGTTAACATAACATGTATATGGTTTATATTCATTGGGCTAAAACATGCAAAATCATCAGTATGCTCCTTTAAAAATTAAAGCAACTAAATCTTATTATTATGAGAAAAGTTATTTATTTCTCTCTCTTTGGGCCAGTATATTATTAGAACAAAACAAACTTGTTGAGGTTTGTCAGCATTGGTGGAGGTATGCATCTAACCATCATGCGTACTGATCATGTGCAGGTTTGCAATGTGCTGGATTATTTTGATCCTTAGATAATGGAGGAACATACCATGTGGTGTTTTCTTTATGAGAAAGTATTATTTCTCCCATCGTGTGCTGCACTGCTGGCTATCAGAGGAGTTTTCCTCTCGCCGCACAACTCTCTGGTAGAATGTGTTTCGAGAAGGTTGGCCCATCAGTCAATTCATTTGTTGAGTGAAGGGAATATGGACGAAAATATCATCCACGTGTGCTCACTTTTTCTTTCGTATATACACAAGTGTTAGCCCAGTATTATTTGGCGTTTGACCTTTAGAGTCATATATTTTAACTAGCTATTTTAGTACATTCTACCATTCATACGTGTAGTCGAAAATCTAAGTCAAAAATGCAAAACGTATTCTTTGTGAAAAAAGCTCCCTGATGGAGATGTTACCAAATGCAAAAACTAGTTATTTCTGTTTGGTTTTACTTCATTTTAACAGTGTAATGATGATATGTTAACATCAAACCGCAGAAGCGTGTTATCACATATGGTATACTTGAGCTGCAGTATATTTCCTTGTGCTGTTAGAAAGATCAGAATTGTAACCTGAGGTGAAGAACATTCAGTTCAGATGTGACATTTATGAGCAGATAGCATGGAAAAGTTGTGAGAAATCAGTGGAAACAGGGATTTTTAAAAATGATGTTTTCATGTAAAATGTCTCGGCTTATGTGTGTCACGCAATGGAACATAATAGAATAGAATTTAATTGTCTAACAAAGATGGACATGTGTCTTTGATTTCTTCTCAGACAGAAACGTCAAATATGTACCTAAAACATAATAAAATGTGATTAAGTAGACTTATGTGCATATTTACAAGGTCAATTAAAGGATCCAGTTTTGATTTTGTTCAAATAACTGACTTAATATTGAAATAAAAATGTCTTTTTGTTAGTGATGTTCTCAAAGGAAGTGAACTCCTTTTGTATCACACAATATAGCCAAAACGTTCCGTGTACATGATCTGAATCACAAGCTTCCAGCTTATTATTTTTCCAGCTGCTTTAATAATCCTGCCTTATGCTTTGCGCTGAGCTTGCCCTTTTTGTCTGTATTAATCAATAAACCACCAGACTTCAACGACTGTTCTGAATAGAGCCCTGATCAGAAAAGCTTCAGCATGCTTCAAACAAAGTGTTAATGTGTGAAAAAAGGTGGGATTCTAATTTGTATCTCAAACTTGTTTTCCTTTTGTCACATAACTACTTCTGACACTGGACACAGAAGACTCAGAATAGTTGGGAGGTGGTGGGATTCAGTCAGAAGGAGACCCAACTAAGTTGGATAAAGATGGATAAACAATCCCTCCCACCACAAAATCTTCTGGNACCACCACCACCACCACATGTTAATGCAAGGTGCAAATGGGGCCCATATCATACAATCTAATTCTTTTGAAACATAATGAGGCCTTAAGTTTCTTCATTACCTTCAGGCTGTTAAAGCAGTCCAACCAGCACAATGTTATCTTTGACATATGAGTGTATTTAAAACTGGTCTTATTAAAAAACAAAAACAAAAACAAACAAACAAACAAACAAACAAAAAAAAAACAGTAAAAAAGATTTGGATATATTCTCTGTAGGTACTAGGTTAACTTTTTCCAACCTATGAGGCTTATAGGTTAGCATCAAGGTTCAATATAATGTAGCAACGCAGCTTGTGAGTCTGTGTAGTTAAAACCAAAATTGATAAATACAGTACATATTTTCTTTTCCCTTCTTTGACATGTCCACACTGTGGGAAGTGGGGCAGTGGGTGAAAAATCTGTGGGTCAGTCACAGTAGGCCAGTCTAGGACAGATTTAGCAAGAGTGTTTTTTGCCTCCACATCTGTGTCTGTGGTGAGCTGGTGCTTTAAGCTACAAATGAATTACCAAAAACCACTTTATGAGCTTATAAGGAAGGTTCCAGCTTCATTCCAGTGGGGCAATTATACATGCAGGTTAGCCAGAGCCAAATGAGGTCATGTTTTTAAGGTGACACAATTTCCTGTGATGATTTCTGCACATGCAAGCGGCAGTGTCGGGTCACATTAAAACATCAGTCTCACCATTACACAGACAGCCAGATTCCGCAGAATGTTTAGAGTTTTATCACCTCTATCAAGGTCAGCACAGTGATGCTGGGAAATAAAGTTTTAGTTGACTAGAGCGGGAAATAGAAACCTGAGCATAAGCTACAAGCCATACAAATCTATAAGCAAGGCCTGATACACTGATGAAGAACATAAACTCCTAGGCTGTGATGTAATGCACAGTTGAGTGTGTGTGCACATGAATCATCACCTGCAGCACACACAACTCTGAACCTTCTCACTGACAGTCAATTAAATGACTGAGAACCAGATCTACTCCCACAACCGAGAAGGAGGAGGAGGAGGAGGAGGAGGAGGAAGTGCTGAGTCGACATTGCATTCTGTCGTTTTAGTGGAGAAATGTGATGACCCAAGAGGTTCATTCTGCTGAACCATTTTTAATGAGTGGAAAGTCAAGCCTGCAAGCTACATTTGCATGAAAAGCTTGGAAAGTACTCACGAAACTCACTGGTTTCTGGAAAAGACAAAATCTTGGTGCAACTATCAGGAGGCTCAAGAACAGCTAGTTTCAGCAGCAGGATTTGAAAACAGTAATTCCATCGTTTACACTTATCAGCATCATGCACGTTTGTTCCTAAGTAAGCATGAGGTCATTTAGAAGATGGTTTGCGTCACAAGTAAAGATTGTTAATGGGGTAATTATGTGGAGTCGGACTGATGTCATGATTTTCACTTTTTTTCCCTCCTTCTCCTGCTACTTTTTGCAACAAAGAAAGTGAGAAAATTAAAAAGGCTGTTAATCTTATGATCACATTGATCGCTATGAGATCACCACTGTTTTGACATCTGTAACAGGTAGATGACCAGCTATTACCCACAGGAGATTAAACACAGGCAGCTTACCTTTGACCTTCTCTCAGAACTTGGGGAGGTGATGGATCTACTGAGTTGGCCTCCATTCAATTAAGATATTATGGGTTTTGATTGATATTTATACTCACACACTCAGGCTGGTCAAAGGCAGAATCAAACGTTCAAACATGGTTAGCTCCAAATTATCTCCAAAAAGGCCTTCAAAATAAATGTTGCCAAAACTCTGTTTTTAACCAGCAAAGTATTGTACCATGGAATTTTACTCTGAAACCACCTGAAACCTTGATTTAACATCACCAGTCAAAATAGAACTTACTTCATCCAAGCTCACTAAAGGAGCATTAGGTGAAAACAAGGGGCTTTTTGAAACTTTTATGGTGGCAGTTAATATGATACAAAGACCAAGAAGGAAGGTTGAAAATTTGGGCTATCACAGAGCCACCAGCTGGAAGCCATTCTCAGGCCAGATAGGAAAGTACAGCTGGGACTCAAGCACAGTTTTGTGCCAAAGTTTTAACTAAATTGAACTTTTATCCAAAATATACTGACTTCTAAGAGGAAATATTTGCATTTATATAAACTGGAATTTCATCAGTGCAACATTTGACTGTAAAGAAGGACAGACAATTGAAGTTTATATAATTTAGCATAATAGCTACACATCACATCCCATATCAATATGCAAAACTCTCATAAGCAAATATCGTCAGAAGTCCTTTATCCTGTGCAGGTCTGCGAGGACTGGAACCAATCACAGTATTCTGGACGAGAGGCAAGAGGCAGATCAGACCCCAGACAGGTCACCAGCTTGTCACAGCGCTGACATGTAGAGGCAGACAAATTCAATCATATTCACATTCAACCCGACAGGCAACTTTTCACCAAACCTGCATGTTTTTACAAAGAGGAAACCGGAGCTCCAAGAGGAAACACAAACACACACACACACACACACATGGGGAGAATGTACAACTCCACTCCACTGTTTCAAGTCTATACAGGTGGTGTTGTTAGTGTAGTTGCTAAACAGTGACTGATCAGACAGTCAGATATTAAATGGCAATGTAAACTTTATTTTGAAGCTTAAAAGGCTTAGTTTATAGTTTTCTGTTTCTCTGCTGGGATGATGAGCTTGAGGTGACACAGGTTTGTGTCATTTGATGCATAAGAGCTTCCTGGCAACAGTTTTCAGCCATCCTCTCATGTAACGGACAGTGAAGACAGGGAGGAGCCTGAGGAAGACCTGAGTTGTTCCATAAAATTTTACTTCTATCTCTTACTGTTACTACTTACTTACTGTTACTGGACTGCAAGCTATTACTGGACTTACTTACTGTTATTGGACTGCAAGCTAAGATTAAGATTCATATTGATAACTATTGTACCTAAAACAGGCTTTTTCAAAATTTCTTATTTTACATTCTCATAAAATAATAATACAACCTAAGTTACCTCAAAAAATCCATAGGTTCTGTGATCATGGAGATGTGGTAAACTATACATTCCAACAATTAACTGGTCTGGAAAGTCAAGAAGTGTGGAAAATAAAATGGACAGTTTCCAGATTTTGAAATTTTGGAACTGCACAGGAAGTCAGGAAAATGTATTTAATGAATGATTTGTGCATATGCAACATGTTGTTCGATATGTCTGATTATTTAATAAAATATTTCCTGTTGTGGAGAAGATTTTGTTTAGCTGTGTTTAGTTTCAGGTCATACCACTCCACCCTCTATCAACATTTACTGGCAAAATCAATAAATCCAGCCAAGAAACTATAGCATATAAACTAGTTTGGAATTCAATATAAAGAATGTGGAGCAACATTGGGACATTTAGGCATTACAACTCCAAAGTGTGAGTTTCTTCACTGCCGGGGGAGAAAAATATCTGAAGTGGCTATTTGTTATGAACTGGATCAAGGTTCAGAGTGAAATACAGAATGGCAAAATAATTTAAATGTAACCAAATTAACAAACCCAAGAGATAGCCACCAGGCATTGTCAGTAGCCAATCATCACTCAAACCCTGCAGGCTCCTGCTGGAAGACACAACAGGAAACAAGGAGGCCTGTAGACAGTTTGGTCACATAATGCACAAGGTTAATGCATTAAGTGTATGAAGACATAAATAGAAAAATCATCTTGGTCTGACAACTGTGGGTTCTTCATCATCATAATGCTGAATGCAAAGCTGCTGCACAGATAAACACACGATCAAAAATGCCAGAATTATTGTTGGCCCAGAGTAGATTCATATTTCCTGTGAAGTCTGTGCACATAGATACAATATTTATCTTCCCAGAATGCCTGTTTACCCACCAACCTGAAGAAATGATTAATTTTAGCAGCTGTAACACACACACACACACACACACACACACACACACTCAGTATGGTTCAAGTGTGCTGTTTGTGCCTGATGTTGTTGACCTGTTTCTGTTTAGTCTGACTTCTAAGAGGTCAAGATGAGCCGACACCATTTCATAATACTTGTGATGCCTGATGACTTCACGTGGTGATTTATTTGTCTGACATGTTGGTAACTGACTGATTTGTACCTTTGCATCTCAAAGCAAATGCTAATTTGCAATGGTGTGTTAAAAATTCAAATGTTGGAAATACACTTTTATAGCAAGAATAACATTGTCCTGGCTTTCCTAACAAAGAGTTTCTCTGTTTTACAATCTGCAACACGATCATTAAACATGTTAAAGTTACAAACTATTGCTTAGTTTGAAATCTGAAGCCTCATTATCACATTCAGATTGAGCTGCTTTGAGAGTGATTATGATTTTAGGGTTAGATTTTGAGAAATACCTCATACCGCCTATCAAGGTTCATCCAGCGGACTGCACTTTAAATGAAAACAGTCAGTTGTGATGTAATATGTTAATCTCATACAAAGTTCAACACAAATATTGAGGTTTGATTGTTTTTTAAGCTACAATATAATCAAGACCACAGTGAAAGGAAATCCAAATATTTTTCGACAAAAATTAAGTCGTACATGCTCAGAAAGGCCTGCTTTCTGTCCACAGCAGGTATTTCAGTCTGTTCTTTAAATCTTGGTGCGATAATGGCATCAGCACCAATGAGTGTCATAACTCTTATAGATACTGACAAGGATGGCAGAAATGTGGGACAACAGGAAATCCTTTTTCTTGGTGCGCATCTGTTCAACAGATTAAAATCTGAATGGATGAATGAGTTGCAGAGTTGGATGTTTTGTTATCAGACAGCCAGGGACTTCTAATTCTTACTAAATATATGAAGCGTGGCCCACAACAGTTTGATTATTATCCTTGTAAATAGTAGTAAAAACCTCCCCTAAAGTCTGAACTGCACCATTTTCTCTGTGTATAACTAAACAGCATAATCACTTAGACATCTAAGGTTGGAATATGTTCAGTCACTGATCTATTCCTCTTGGTGAGTTATTCTTTTAAAACAAAGTGGGAGGCGCAACTCCTCGGGATGTGAAGCAGAACTAAGGGGTTCCTGTTTCATGTGGGGAATATTAAACAAACATGGTGCTTTCAGTTTAGAAAGGCTATTCATTAAAACATTTAAAGTACAAAATAGACAGATTTACAATGAAACAAACAGTGTGGATTGTGGCTAATTGAGTTTCCCTAGACTGTAAGCCCTGATAAGTTTGTTCAACTTAAAAAAAAAAAAAAAAAAAAAAANAAAAAAAAAAAAAAGCAGGGTAACTCATTGCCCTAAAAAAGTTAAGTTATGCATTGTTGAACAAACCTAAAAGTATATGTTCAGCACAGGGAGAACATGCAAAATCCACACAGAAAGGAACCAGGCGGCCTCAAACCCAGGACCTTCTTGCTGTGAGGCAACAGAGCTAACCATTGAGCCACCGTGCCAGCCCACTCACTCACCAAGATTCCATTTTAAGCAATAAGTTTGTGCTTTGCTAATAGCAATGGGCAAAACTAAAGTTGATTTAACTCAAAAGCTCTAACTGAATAAAAAAAAAAAAAAAATNAAAAAAAAAAAAAAAATATCCAGAAAGTACAACTAACTCAAAATTATTAGGTTATATATGGAATATATTGGGTACAATTAACTAATTTCTTTGAATTAAAACAACATCTGAGATTACAGTGTATACATATAGAAATGATGCACTGCTTAATACACAGAGAACCTCTGACATCAAGGCAAATCAGAAAACTCAGAGGTTTTCACTGATGGTGATCAGTTTCACTAAACAAATGCCTGAAAGCTCAGCTGTTCTGTGGACTTTGACAGCAGATGGGAGCTGATCATTCAGCTGTCACAACAAGGCAAAGGCTCTGCCAAGGTTGCTGTGTTTTTTTTCAGTCTCAAATATTTTCTCAGCCAATAGGAGAGTCTTCCATTTGACATAATCCATCAAGCGTTCCATAGTTTAAAGGAATTTCACTTTCATATTCAGCTCACCTGGTATTACTGAATGAACACCATGACAGCAGTGTGAGCCGAACAGAGAAATATGGAGCCAAACTGTAGAGTCAAACATCCTGAGTTAGATGAGTCCCATGGTATAATATGTATAATGTCACCACTGATGAGCCATAACTTATTAAATTAGTAAGAGTTTGGTAGAGTGTTCTGTCCGTCAGTCTGGACAGTGGAAGGGAGAAGTGTGGGAAGTAGTGAACAATTTATGATGAAAGTGGCCTTTCTTAGTGATATACTGTATTTTGGAAGGCTGAATAAAATGTGCAGTGCAAAAAAGAAATTACTGAAAGACAGGTGACATACAATATGCAGTTATTTATTTCATTTGTTGCTAATTTTCCAACTATTTATGCTTGAATAATTTTTTAAAAAGTGGAGGGGTGAAAGTTCTTCTGCTTCCAAAGGGGTGTGTAACAGAAGCTGATTTAAAACAAGCTACCTTGTAACACAGGAGCACATAGAACATAGGATGATGAAGTCTGAAATATTTCCCCTTTTCTGTTCTGGTTCTTTTTTTATTCTGAGGCATCAGGGTGGCCCTCACTCAGGTCCTCTGGGGCTGCAGGGTCTGCTGACTTTTATGGTGTTCCAGAGCTCTCGTGGCATAACGTCTCATCTAGAGGGACGTTCACCTGGGTGTTCCACCAGAAAACCAAGAGCTGATGTAAAGATTACTGTAAAGGCAAAAGTTTGGCCCCTGAGAGCTGTGAATGGCCCATGTGCTGTGGCGTAAAGTATATAGTGGGCTCATATTGGGCCAAGCTTCTCTCTGTGGGTTTGTAAAAGCAAACACAGGAAGTTTAGCAGCAATACAGTACACTTTTAATGCTACTCTGGCATACATGCCAAATAAATCCTATCAAAAACTACTGGAGATTATTTACCTAGTTTCCATGGCAACACATGGATGCTTTATTGACCCTGATGACAGAATCACAGCTAGCGAGAACAAATTGAGCAGATGTTTTTATGTGTGTGTGCGAGTGTGTGTGTGTGTTCATTAGGTGCCATGTTTCACTTTTACAGCTCGTCGTTGGGCGGAGCTGACAGTTTCACTCACCAGGAACAACATATAACCACTAACCCCCCCCCCNCCCCCCCCCCCACACACACACACACACATATACAAGCATCTCATGTCCACCTTAATCCTTCATGACCAGCACGCTGGCATGTGAGGCTTGTGGATAAAATAGAAGAATGGCTGAAAAAACCACATATCACAGTAATGAAAAATGTTTATTGCTAATACTACATTTGCACATGCAGGCACATGGAAGCATGTGCAAACAGGGACAGAAAGACCAGAGAAATAGTTTAGGGTGTGAGGCTATCCATTTAACCAATTACAAGCACTGGGGCCTGCATTTTTCCATGACTTAAACTCAGCAGCTCCTGGTATTCACCATGGAGGTCCAGCGTCTCCTGGAATGGCGCCTGAGACTGGGAGATGGTGGTTTATGATACAGATGGATGTCCATCCGCTGCGCCTCCAGGGCTCCATGGTCTGGGTTTCCATCAAAGATCAGAGACAGTCCAGACAACATAATGGCTCCTACTATGCTGGGCCACTGGTGTTCAATGGTCAATCCATCTTTTCTATCTCTTTAAGCCCACGTTTCTCTTCCATTCATCATCACCTGCCCTTTCATTTTTATTTTCTTTCTTCTTCGCTGTTCTGTCATTCTTTTAGGAATCCCTACTTTTGCAGCAAGCATAATTTACTGTCACTGTCACAAAACTCTCCAGGAAATGTTTTCCACAGAGGTTACCTGGTAAAAGGCAGGTCTTTAAGTTTAAGTTGGATCAATCTGAATGCAATCTGTCCAGGTTGGGGTTATGTAAGACTTGGCATGGCTGACTCTCTCTTGCTCTCTCTTACCCGTTCTCCATCGTGTCTGCTGTGGCTCACATGGCATTGAGCTTAACTGGACTATATTTCATGACAGACTCTGCAAAGAGGCATATAATGTCTGCTGTTCACCTCTGCTTGATGTTTTCTACATATGTTGGCTCCCCCAGCGGGGAAGGAGAGGCTGTAAAATCTATTTAGGTCAGAGCTATTACGTTTCAACTCTTGTTCCCCGTCCGAGCAGTTTAGGGGGTTCGGGGCACCCTGACTCCATTTGTCTCTATTCGGTAGATGTTTCTGCCTTATGTATAGCACATAGTTTAGAGGAAACAAGGAGGACGTCGTTACAATGATACAACACAGGAAAGAAAATGGAAACTATTTTTTTTAGTTTTGGATATTCAGGGAGATTTTCTCAGCATGCATGCTTTTTGTCAGTAACACCTTCTTGACATTCATCCAGTCACACACACATCTATGTCTGCTTGTCAGCACTGAGCAGCTTGACTTGACTCAACAATGACTGATGGGATGTAATATCTTTCTAGGCTTTTAATAATCATTGTTCTAAAGACTTTACATTGATTTTTATATTCCAAACCACACTCAATGCAACCTGACAATTCACAGGCAAGAATCTAGCATCACATCACAAATCTCAATACTGCAAAACCCTCATGAATATCTTTTACCCAAGCACTAGCATGTAATGATTTCCATCTCACTTATCCTGAGTGAACTATCCTTTCACCATGTTTGTGTGTATTTATGCAGTGAATCACACGTGTGTGCGTGGGCGTGTGCTGGACTAGATGTGTTTCCAGGTACATTGGCAGCTACATGAAACCAGAGCTGGACAAGATCAATGGCAGCAGATGATGAGCAGCCTCATGTGGCCCTCAGATGTTTGTAGTGAGCTGTTCAAAAAAGGAAATTCCACAGAATACAACCCATACTTCAACAGCAGCAGGCACTGCGGCAGATCCATGGTGTGCGAGGAGATGAGAAAGAGCCAGTAGGGAACAAGAACAATATGGCTGACAGCAGACAGGTCATTTCAGGTGTAAGAGAAGGATGGCACTGGAAGGGAATTGTAGCCTTTGGATCATCTACCTCTGGGCTAGCAGAGAGATGGTTGGGCCTGATAAAAGCGAGGGGTCTCCCTGCAGTGCTTAATTTGGGCCAAAAGAAGGGCCGGAACTACGACCGGATTGGGATGCTAATTTTAATTTTTGTCGGCGGGAAGGAGGGGGGGCTAAATCAGCTCTCCCTGCAACAGTTATACGGTAGGCGTGGCGAGCTGTCAAACCGAAACGAGAGCCTCGTAGCCGGCTTGCAGCGTATGTGTCCCACCGCTGATAGACGCACCATAATCCATTTAAGAAACTAAAATTAAAAAAAAAAAGAAAGAAAAACCCCGCCGCTATGGAGAAACATTTCACAGTGTGATCATTCCTCGAGTCAGCTTTTAAAAAGGCTCGTTTTCATCCATTTTATCCACATTTCCGGGTTGGTGTGTTAACTTCGATAATTTGCTTTCGTGATTTTGTCAAGAATTTGTCGTACACATTTTACTTATTTTATTGTTTAATGCACACAATTATGTCCAAAAGCGATATAAAATTAAAACTAAATTACTTAANTTATTGTTTAATGCACACAATTATGTCCAAAAGCGATATAAAATTAAAACTAAATTACTTAATATACCTCCGGAACGCTAGCTTCTGAAATAATCTCTCCCGGTAAGCACAGAGCCTTCAGAAATAAATGCCTGTGTTCTCAGTTCCGGTGCGTTACGGCACAAATTAAGCACTGTCTCCCTGTCATTGCCACAGGGCTTTTGACAGCATGAGCCTGGTTACATGTATGTAATCATGGTGATGGTGATAGTGTAAGCTGATAGATGTATGATAAATAGTCTGCGTCACTCCTTCACTTTATCTACAGCATGTGGTCTGTTGATGCAGTGAGAGTTGAGCGTTGTTTCATGCAAGTTGAAAAAAAATCTGATGGTGCCTTTAAGTGCAGTCGGAAATCTCTATATTATGAAGGCACATGAGCTCCCCCACAAAGTTGTAATTACGAGTGGAATAACTGGGAACTTTTGGGGACAGGGGCGTGCCCATGAAAAACATCATGGGGGAAAATGTGTTTGTTTTTAATTATTTTTCAATTAATTTGTCTTTTTTATTGACTTACCAAACACACTCACACACAACAAAAAAACATGTTACACAAATAAATGCATCCCCAGATGTTCATATAGCTATCTTTGTGGAAAGAAAAGTAAAAAACAAACAAAAAAACAAAAAAAAAAAAACCCATATTATTCTGACCAAAACCACATGAACACTCAATAGGTCATAACTTCAACTTCCCAACTCATAAGTCAGAACTTTCCAGGAAGACTTGAAGGCACGATGACAGTCAGAATAAAAATTGCTCTTTCTTCACTGAAGCCTCACAAATGTGATGACATGTCTGACACATTGGAGAACATCTAATTCCACACATACAAAAAAAACAACTTTATTGTGCATCAGTCTCTGCAGTGAGAAGAATCTCTCTGCAAAGTCTTTCGTTATTAGTTCATAACAATTGATATTTAAGTTAAAGTCCACAAGCAACATTCTATTTACAAAGGGAACAATAGGAGCAACATAGGATTTAGATCGGCAAAATAATACATAATTATTTTGCATGTTTGAGCCTATTCAATTTTCATACATGTAATGTTACTGACAAATGACAACCATTTCTCAAAGAATAAAACCGTATTTCAGCTTTCCTGATATTTTGCAAAATTACTTAATCTTTCAAAATCAAATATTCAAGCGATACACCCACCNTCCTGATATTTTGCAAAATTACTTAATCTTTCAAAATCAAATATTCAAGCGATACACCCACCTTAACAAAAATCAATGTTTCGTCTGCTAATAGTTACACAGCCTTATGAAGTCGTGGTCATTTATATTTTTCAATAAAGGCAGGTCTTTTTTTGGGACTATCATTCCCCGGTGGAGAATGATAGTCACTCCGAGCTTTTTATTGTGCTTATTTATTGTGCTTAAACACTAAAATTATGTAACTTTGAAAAAAACCTGAATACATGTCTTGTTTGTGATGGTGGATTCCCTATCCCAAGAATGTTTCAAGTATCAACAAGTTGATTTTAGAATGAACTGAAACTAATGGCGGTCTGGAAGATAGTACAAAAATAATAATAATTCACCGTTCCAGTAGTATGCTTTGGGAAATGACTGTCAGTAATGTTACATGTATGAAAATTTAATATATTAGGCTTAAACATGCAAAATGGACGGTATGGTCCTTTAAATCCTTAAGTAAAATTACCTATACAACTAATACAGCAATGGAGTAAATATACTCAAATATCGAAAGTAAAAGTACTCATTTGTTAAGAATGGTGTCTGGCTGGCGTGTTAAGTTATACATGCATTATCATTGTGCCTCATGAACAATAATCCCCAAACTTGAAGGTACAAAGTTTTCACTCGATAGTGTGAACAATGTTGTAGCTCAGTTTTGTGAGTTTACAATAAAATAATGTTTTCTTGGAGTGAAATAATAAAAGTCCTCAAAACTAACAGAAGTTTTCAACCAATCATTGAGATACAAGGGTTTCATCGTGTTGGATTAAAAAGCAAGTATCTCCATTTTGGGCATTTTCATGCTTTTAGCTCCATTGAATGATACTCTAGTGAGAATGTTGAGAATATGAGATAAAAGGATTTTACCCACAATATTTATGAGTTTATCTCTGAAATGTAGTAGAGCAGCAGCTAAAAGTAACACAAATGGAAATACTCAAGCAAAAATTAGTTACTTTCTTCCAATCAGTCAATCTTTGCCTTCATGCTGGTAAACTGGGAGTATCTGGTGCAGCAGTTCTGACAATGTTCTGAACTTGTTGTCTGGATTTCCCTCTGCACCGTATAGCATCCCCAGCCTGGTTTTCATTCCAGCCAGTCACATATGTATTTCTGACACACATTCCCCACCGTCTGCCGCAGCAAGATTCCCTCCTGCCTCCAAAACATCAAGAGGTTGACTGGGAAGATTTGAAGTTGTGAGCGAAAATTAGGAGCAGATTGGGTGTGTTTCCCTGAGGTGTGTGATGTGTCAGCAGTCTCCACAGGGGAGGAGTGCTTGTTTGCTTATAATTATATACATGCAGACACACAGATGCTGTTTGAGGCTCCAGGGAGGGGATGGATGTTGCAAAGATATAGAATCACTTTCTAAAGAACAAATGAATTATTGACATTTGTTGACTGTGAGAGAGAATGTGGGTATTTTCTGCACAATGTGGGAGGAATGTGTCTTTTTTTAAGTACATCTGAGGTTACACAGACGTGATAAATGTTGAGAAATCCCACCACATATCACGCAAATTGTCCTTGCTGATAAATAACGGTTCTTGAAGTAGTGTGTGTAGAAAGTGTGTTGAATTTCTCACATTGGCTTACCAGTAAAAACATGGCAAACAGATACGCCTAAATTCCAGATGTTATTCTCACGGCTATAGGACAAAATGATGCAGCCTGTCTGGCTCAGCAACAGTCAGAATATTCAGGAGATCAAGTGTTTATGCCCCAATAAATGAATGAATTTTAAAGCAGAGATGAGGGGAAAGGGATTATGGAAATCATTATAAGCTCCATTTAAGCTTGTAAAGAGAGAACTGGATGCACAATTCTCTTTACAATGCCAATGGTTGTCTCATAATCGGTTTTCTTGAAGTTGCCTCATTGCTGGACATTCATATGACACCAACTGGGGACTCAGGCTGTAAAATTTAAGAACCCCTGACTGAGAACAACTGAAATATCATTTTGAGGAGATTGTTTATTCATTTTTGGAAATCTGATTGTCAGAATTGTGATCAAATATATGAATTTGCACTTGTAAAGTGGTTTTTCTGGGCCATTTTATGGACTTGTTTTATGATGTGTTGATACATCTCTGAAGGCTAGTTATCTGCTACTGTGAAAAACCTAATAACACGTACACAAACATATACATTCAAGCATATTAATGGTAATGGAGTGGTGCCATTTTATGCCTGGATGAGTTAGTTCCAGGTATTTTGCAGTTGTCTACCCAGGGTGCCTCGCTATAACTCTGTCAGTCAGTATATGGTAGTGGTCCTAAAGTGGTCCATGGTCTAGTAGAAGTGGAAATATTATGCTTCTGAGTTTTATACCATCTGCCCTCCTGTAAAAGTCCTTAAACTGTGACAGGAAATATTTAGACAACAAGATCAATTTTGCCAGAATGACAGGAGAGAGAGAGAGAGAGAGAGAGAGAGAGAGAGAGAGAGAGAGACTATATGGCCACATTACTAGAACTATGTCCTGATTATTTTATACCACAATCGTTTTTGTTTGTTTGTTTTTTTTAATACCACCACATTTTTCTTTTTATAATTACCTCAACCAAAGAGATTATGTTTTCTATATAGGTGGGACATGGAATTTTGAGGCAAATCCAGCTTGAAATCTGGGTACTGGAATTCTTTTCCACCCACTTTCTTTAATATTGCGAGAGAGGGCATTTGTTGACTATTTTTCCTATTTCTTGAAAAGGACACCAGTCTTGACTTCTATTTTAAACTGAATTTAACCACAAAATGAAGACGTTTATATGCACATTTACAATCTAGTACATCACTATGAGCCAGTATAATTCTGACTTAGGAGGCACAGTGGCTCAGTGGTTAGCACCGTCGCCTCACAGCAAGGAGGTCCCGGGCTCAAAACCGACCGGGTCCTTTCTGTGTGGAGTTTGCATGTTCTCCCCATGTCTGCGGGTTCCCTCCAGGTGCTCCAGCTTCCTCCCACCTCCAAAAACATCCAGGTCAGGTGAATTAGAAACGCTAAATTGACCGTAGGTGTGAATGAGTTTGTCTTTCTCTATGTGTCAGCCCTGCGATAGACTGGCGACCTGTCCAGGGTGTACCCTGCCTCTTGGCCAATTGCCCTGGGATAAGCTCCAGCCCCCCCATTGACACTTAACAGGACAGATGAGTATAGAAAATGGATGGATGGATGGAATTCTGACTTGAGGGGACATTTCCGTTAGTTTTTCCTTGTAGGAAGTCAGAAATTTCCAGCCCAGAGTTTTAAACTAATGCAGCATAAGCCCATTTGGGCAAGGCACTTAGACTGACTTTAAAAACATTAATATAGGGCTATGTCATTTAATCCAATTTAATTAATAAATGTAATTAATAAACTCCTTCCAGAATAGCTACAGTTACTCACATGTGACTGGAGTATTTTCAGCACCATTCTGGTCCATTTAAACTTTCATTATCATCGAGGCATACGTCAGCGGAATAACAGAGCAGGAGCGTTTATTTGTACAGTCGCCTCCATTCATCAACCCCCTGATCCCGGCTACTGCGTGAGACCTCACGTCACATGTGTTTAGGTGAAGGCCTGTGTGTTTTTTCTCTACACAGAGCAATCAAAGCAGTTGATCACACAAATCCAGAGAGCTCAGACAGTATTTGGGTCCTAATCAGGCTGCAGGAACTCCCACTCTCTCCGTGGTGTGGACCCATAATAATCCTGCATCAGTCAGATATGACTATGAAAATACACATATGCTGCTTTCATTATCTCTCTCTCTCTCTCTCTCTCTCTCTCTCTCTCTCTCTACATCCATCTCACACACACACACACACACACACACAGTCTTTCTATGATTTTATGTCTTCTTTTGTCTCACTCTCTACCCACATACTGTACATCACAAACACACACACACCACACACACATGCACATACAGGAGCAACGGCATAAACCTATTTCCACCTGTTTCTGATTACTCTAACTGGCCAGTGTGGTTGAGGAAATGTGTGACAGCTGAATCGGGGGTAGACAAACTGACCCTGGTGAAAAATGAGTGGAAAAGTATGCAAGCCCCAATGTGAGACAAGTCATATTTGGATTCTGTGTTTCCTCCCTGTGTGTGTGTGTGTGTGTGTGTGTGTGTGTGTGTGTGTGTGTGTGTGTGTGCGTGCATGTGCAGGACCATAGTTAAGTTTAGTCTGTCTCCTACTGTGAGTCGTTGTCTCTCTCTCTCTCTCTCTCACACACACACACACACAGACTTAACAGAGCCACAACAAGCACATATGGTCGACTGACTCACCAAGTTATGGTAAAATGTGAGGCTGGATTAATGGAACACAGAGGTGATGAGTCAAGAAAACTTCCTGAATCAGACAGAATCAATCAATCACACTCCTGCTTCTGGAAGTGACAAATCATCTCCCATTGATGCCCTTTCACCACAAGAAAAACATTTTCATTTTGTTGCACAAGTCACCGGTAGAGCTGGATAGGAGTTGAAGTGGTCAGTCTCTGTAAGGACACATTCGCACAGAGGAGGGAGTGAAAGTGTTCAAGCGGTTGTGAAATTTGTGAGGAAGAAGAATAAAGAGTGTCAGAGGAAGCCTGAAGTACTTCTATATTTCCTTTATGGTACTTAAGTACTTCTATATTTCCTTTGTGGTACTTAATTACAAGTAAAATCACTGCATTCCAAATCTCATTAAGTAAAAGTAACTGAGTATCAGCAGTAAAACACATGCAAGTATCCAAAATACACACAAAGAACTCCCCCTATCAGAGTTAAAAATGTTGCTGCAGTACTGGTGCATATCTGGTATCTGGCATGTGTTAATGCATCATTTAAAAAAATCCCCCAAATAGGAGATAAAAAGTGTTTCATTTGACAGTGTGAAGAAGCAATGAATGCTGGGACAGGCTGCAGCTTCCCACAGGCCTGCGCAAAATAACCGTGGATGGATGGTATAATTATTTTTTTAAAATCCTGTAAATTGGAGATGCATCATTTTTTACCTAAAAAAAAAAAAAAAAAAANAAAAAAAAAAAAAAAAAAGAGATACAAAATTCACACAATAACAGGGATTTTAATGCTTTTGAAGGATTTCCTACACAGATTAAACTTTCATTGTGCCATCGAGCTAAAACAAGGATGAGCTATAAGGATTTTTACCCAACATCCTCAGTATTTTATAAGTTTATCTCATACTAGAGTTAAAGCTTTAAAGGTACAAAGTAACTAGTAACAGCAGCCATATCCAGATTAATGTAGTGGAGTAAAAAGGGTAAAAACTACACTAATCCCCTGTGAAAAATGGTGTAGAAGAAAGTAGCACAAAGTGGAAAATAAAGTACAACTACCTCAAAATTGCGATTAGTCTGCAGCTGAGGAGATGTACATAATTACTTGTCAGATTAGGTGGTATTTAGTAGTTTATACTCGTACTAACATTGACTCAGACACAAGAATGTGTACTTATATAGCTGCTAGACAGGCAGAAAGTGATTCACATTGGCAGATAGACGTGCATTAACACATGCACACACACACACACACACACACACACACACACACACACAGATTAATCACCTCAAACAGTCTGTGCGGTATCCCCTTGTGTTTTGTCATCATGTCTATCTAAAAAGGCCTTTCCACAGAGATAGGATCCGGGATGGTTTCCTCAGTCAGGATGAGTGGGGTTACCCTGTTCTCTGTGTCCCCTCTGTCTGGGACGGGATGGACCTGTCCCCCCGGCTCTTGCGGGTCTGGCTGGGGTGGCCTGTACGGGGTCACCTGGGGGTTGTGTAAATACACACTCCACACTCTGGGTGGAATGGAAGCTCAAAGGGATTTTCCATGACTTGCACCGGTGACTGGAGCGCTCCCTGCCAAACAAACGCATCATCCTCCTCCCCTCTCAGACATGGGGAGTCATTTATGGAGCATCGCTTAGGGAGCTGGAAGTTTTCCCTTCTATTCATCTTTGTTGCTGCTGCCACCTCCATTTTCTGTCATTACACCAAGAGCGCTGGGTTTCCATATGATGCAATTGTTGTGATGGCAATTCTTTCCGACTGATGTCACTTGGAATGCAGCCATTGGGACCAATTTTTGTTTCTGTTAAATTAATTGTTTTAGTGTGACTGAAATGCAGCATCAAACTTAGCTTATGTTATAAATGCCAGAAGCACTTCCTAAAAAACAAGTTAACATGGAATAACTGGTTTTAAACTATTTTAATTTGCTGCACGATGGTAAATTTTTGTCTTGCTGCATACACAAAGAAATAAGGCTGCTACAGCTTTATGTAATACACATAATCCTCATATCAGACTGTTTGATATAATCTACTCAACAAAAAACAGATTTGTTTCATAATGCCACACATCCCATTTTTAAAAGACCCATCTGCAAAATCTGCTGTCAATGGTATTTGAACAAAACACACACTTCGTCTTGCCTTGTGTCACAGGGTGTCCAACGGCAATATTGCATGTTTATCTAATGGCTCCCATCAGGAGAAGAAACTCATAAATAATCATTTCCTGCTCTTTGTTTATCCCGTCTCTATCTCCTTGGCGACAGGCTCGCTGCCAATGTTATTCCTCAGAGTCACTTTTGTCGGGAAGGAATATCAATGAATGTCATCAGACTCAATGGTCTTGATTTATGATTTGACCTCAGCATCGTCATGGGCATGGTATGACCGCCGAGTTCCAAAAATGTCTGAAAGAAGCCCGATTTCTGCAAAAGTCTTAGTTCAGCTTTAGTGATGAAAGGCAGGAATCTCTCTCTCTCTCTCTCTCTGCACACACACACACATAAACTCTTTACACTTGCACTGTACTTAACCTAAAGTCTCTTTGTCATTTAAAGCTGCTATATTAGTCACCAATCTCCTGTTAAAGAACTAATAAAGTAGTTGCATGCATGACATCATAACCACTCTATGACCTCAGACTGACTTGTTTTTGTAACCTGACCCACTTCATGACCAAGAGTCATTTTGTTGTGACCATAATGCATGGTGAATACACACTGAAGGTGTCAAAAAGTGAGAGTTAAAAAAACAATTAATTAGAATAAAGAATTTAGATAATTGTTCTTCTATGAATCTCACACCCTGTACCTCTTTGCTAAAATGAAAAAAACGTTGCTGTGAACTCTGAGTGGAATATCCTTGCTGACATTTCAGCATCCTATCATGATGAACACTTCCTTAATTCTTTATTAATAGCAAGTTTAGCTTTTAATCAAGGATGTCTCGGTGCCACCCAAAAGTATTTCCTGTTTCCTGTGATCCTATCAGTTTATGAAAGCTTTATATCCATTATGATACCAAGCCTGCCATCTAGTGTTTGTGAGTGTGATACTGCAGCTTTTCTGCTTTGTGTAATCTATTATACAGCAGTGTACGAGAAAACTCAAAAGAATAAAAACAAGCAGTGGACTGTTTCTTTTTTTTTTTTTTTTTTTTNTTTTTTTTTTTTTTTTTTATAAAGGTGTATGGAATCACTTGCAGGGTTTATTCCTGTTTTGGGGTGACTGTGATGATAATTGGCAGCATATGGAGGAATATATACAGCAGCCAGACATGTTTACATGCAGCCATGATGGATTTGTGTGTCTTTCTATTGGTGTATGTGTGCCATCTCAACTCGCACAAGCTCTGGTAAATGTAGCTGTGTGCAGTCACAATTGGTGGAGCAACATGCTTGTATAAGTTAATGGCTTTGATTATCAGAACGTGTTGTTTTTGTATGTTTAGCAGGCAGAATAAGCAGGACAATGTAGTCACAGATGGTCAAAATTTAGGATGTCCCAACATATCCACAGCTGTACTTACCAAAGGTGGGAGTACCAATTAGCCTGCAAATAGGGGCTCACAGGCTCAATCTGGCTCTTAAAAAATTTTTTTGGCCTTGAAATACAATCTGAATTGTTCCTTTAAGGTTAAATCAAAATTTTATTGGAATGGTTTCCACCATAAGCGTGGATCTGTACTTTATGTTTGTGTCTCCCAGTTTGTTTGGTAGCAGGATTACTCAAGAAGTCGATAGTGAATTTTGATGAAACTTGGTGGAAGCGTGGAGCATGGCCCAGGAAAGAACCAGTAAAATTTTGGTGCTGATCTGATTTGAAATAATATCTTTTGCAGTCTCAACAGCTCTTGTCAAAGAATTTTTACAGCAGTACTTCTGTTGAATTGCTGTAATAACGATTTAGCATCGGAGAGTTTCTCTTTTAAATAGTGATGAGCAAAACATCCACTGTCGTCCCATCCATCAGTTTTTGTGATTACAATGTGGTCGTTTTGGTCTTTGCAAACAGAAGAAAATATAATTGTGGCTAAAACAGTAGACACCAGCAATAACACTAATTGATCCTTATTATGAAAGAACAAGTGCAAAATGAGGGCAATAAAAGTTATGTTTTGTTTATATATTTTAAACACTTGTATGATTTTGATCCTATAAATTTCTAAAATATTGACTGTTAATTGGACAGGTATTTTATCCTTAGAAAACATACAATGTGTTCCAATGGAACTCTTAGTTCCAATGGAACTAAATAAGGAGGTGATAAATTTGGGAGATTCTACACATTGTTGCCATTTAACATGTTCAAATGAAGCCAAATGGTAAAGTTCTAAATGTGTATGAAATGTATTTAATTAAAATAATCTAAACATCATTCCATATCCTTTTATGCTTATGAATTTTGCTTTATTGCTCCTGCAGGGAATTGGCTTTGCTAGCGAGCTTCATTAAAAACATGAATAAAACAACTAACATATACACCAGCTGTGTATTTAAACACAAACCTTCAAGATGTTATGTTAAACAGGAAACAAAATAGCGCAGGCTGCACTCGAAAGATGTCAAAGTTCAGGTTCAGATACAGACCAAGGCTTCTGCTGCTGGTAGGGACTCAGTAAGTTGCTAATGGGCACTTCAGCAGGGCAGATGCTGACACAAGACTTGATCAAGATTTAAATAGTACAATGTGAAGAATCCTTTAAAGTTCATTAATAGTTAGTCCTAAAATTTGATTTTATCTATTCATTCCCTATTACCAGGTTGCCAGTCTATCACAGGGCTGACACACACACACACACACACACACACACACCCTTATATAATACACACAGCATTATGTAAATCGGTGCATCTAGATCAGTGGTTCTCAAACTGTAGTACATGTACCAACAATGGTACATAATGCACCCCCTGGTGATATGCCAGATGACTAAAAATTTGCAAAGAATCAAAACAAATGAAACCTATTGCACATTCACAAATATGGTTTTTCTCAATAAATATTTTCTTTTTAAGTTTAGTTATTATTCTTTAATTTAAAAATTAAATTTTAAAAATTCCTTGAAAGTAGCCCAATTCATCCTCCTCGTACTTCCATTCTATGTGGAAACCAGTAACTTTTGCCTGTGTGGAATTATTAATAAATATAATGGAAACCTTGAAGTGACAGCCAACTGTAATCATGTTCAGCGAAGCATGCTGGGAATTATTTGCTGTGTTGTATAAAATGAAATTTCTTATAAACTGAGTACAGTGGATGAAATCTTAGAAATAACAATCATAATTCATAAAGCATCAGCGATGTCAAACTCGATTACTCTGCGGTGATGACTTACACGTGTGTGTGAAGGTCAGTCTGCGTTCTTTGGCTCTGGATTACATGATGTGGCAGAGCAGCATAGTGAGTTCGATCTCATCCAAACTACCTTACAGGGTGTAAACTTGCTCGGCGAAACATTTAAACGCAGCCTCTGTGAGGTCTGCACTCACAAAACAGATGCTTTCTATGTCGCTAAAACAAAAGTCAAATGTCATTCGGGTAGTTCAAATGCGGCCAGTAGAATAAAGTTTAATTAAGCCCTATTGCCTCAGGCCTTATTGCCAAAAGGCCAACAATAGGACACACGTGGAGCTGAGAAATAAATCATTTTCATTTGTTCCACTCCCAACTATGCATAAGTTCCATATAGTAGGCTTGAAGATATAAGTGAGGATATTATTTTAGATGATTTCTTAAAAAAAAATAAATAAATAAAGCAAAATACATGAGAATCAAAGGACAACACTGGAGATTTTACATGTTTGAGGAACTTAATTTAACTGGTCCAACATGGAGCTGCACAGAAGAAAATGTATGTCTCCACAAGGGAATATAATCTCAGGAGAAAATGTGGCTTTTACTGAGAAATTAAAAAGGATGTGCCTTCTGCAACCATGTGTAAGTGTTAGCAGGTGAATCATTGAATTTTAAGGCATCATCTGAACATTTGATTTGAAAGATTATTTGGCAAAATAATACAAAAACTAAAAATACAGTTTTATGGTTTGGAAAATGATTGTCAGTAATATAACTTGTATGCAGGTTGTATTTAATGGGCTCAACACAAAAAACCACCAGTGTGGTCCTTTAACAGGTACAATGATAAGACATGAGAACAATTTCATATGTACATTCTGTCCTCCCCCTAAAAAAGAGAGAACAAATAATATTGCAATAATTTTTTCAGGACATAAAAAAAAAAAAAAAAATANAAAAAAAAAAAAAAAAATTACATCCAGTCATACCAAAGTCGATACATACAAAAGTTATTTCACTTAATGCATAATCATCATGTCTCGTGAAATCAATTTATAGCTTTGTTCGCATTCCTGTTACACACACCTGTTATATGATGACAGCTTGGTTTCTAATTAGCTACGCTAAGAAAAGCCGTGACTGCAGCAAGAAGGCATGATAAGCTGTAGGTGGCGCCACTCATGGAGTAAGAGGAGAGGATGGAGGATGCAGTGAAGGACATCCCCAAACTGCAGCGATGGCATTCTACACCACAGAAGAAGCAGGAATCCATTTTGTGCAGGATGTCGGAGTTGTACGTTCTCATTGCTCTTCTTGCTGTGAAACAATGAGATGATCAGAAGATTATAATCACCAATGTGCAAGTGTATATTTTAATGAAACTGGTGAGTGTGAGGGCATCTGACAATCTGAAATATCCGGATTTTCAGTTTGCAATCACTGAACACTTACCGGTGTCATAGAAGTCGTAAACTTTGATGACAGCATGTTGTACGCGGGCCACTTTGTATTCTCTGAACAGTGGAAGTCTGATGCAAACCTCTGACTTGGTGAGCTGCAAATACGAAAAGAAAGTGAATGAAACACACCATCAGGACACAACAAAGGTCTTTATGGCACTTATTAGATGTGGATATTTAGTTTTTCTGTGCTTTTGCACAGACCATAAAGCCAGTTTGAGAGGTGAACACAAAAGAGGTGTGTTTAAAGGATTATGTTTCAGTTTTTGTTGTAAGTTTTCATGCCAAAAACCTGCATCTTGCAACATGTATCTAATATTGGAAAATTAGCTTCTAGATAATTTAATGGAGTTTATAGGGCAAGTCAGTAATATGTGCCAACAGTTATTGTTCTCCATGTACTGAACGTGTGTATTTTTTAAAATGATGCAAAGTAAGATGTGTTTAGATGATTACCTTTAAGCATTTTTTCCTCCATTTGTAAAATTGTGCTGAAAATTTATTTCCCTTCTGAATAATTTGTTCAATAACAGAATTGCAATAGGTTTCAATTGTTTTGATTCTCTGCACAAATTTCCAGAGTCATCTGGCATACCAGGGGGCACTTCAAGTACCACCTTTGGTACATGTAACACAGTTTGAGAACCATTTCCCTAAACTATCCCATAAAATTACTATCAATTTGAGTCAAGAAATAAGTCGTGTAGTTGCAGATGCTTTTGCTGTGCATCTGCAGCATCTAAATAAAATTTTAACTCAGGCTTCAAGTACTCATACTACAGTTTATTAAGGCTGTGAAAAATGATTTTTATTTTTATTAACAAGTATTACTTTTTTATTACCTTATTAGTGCTCATAGACTGTGATCTTGTTCCATTCATCACCTTTAAAGCCTCAATAAAGTTAAACAGCATTACAAACTTATCCCAGGGGTAATGATGAATGTATGGCTGTGTGAAATGTTTACATTTAAGGAAATAGTCATAAATGTTTAGCGGTATGTAACCTACACACAGTCCAACTCGAGGTATGTAGGCCTATGCCATGTATGCTTATTGTGTATATACTGAATGTTTTGGGTTTTTTTTATGACACTTAACTGTGGTATTTGTGTTCACTATTGGCTTTAACTTGAAATGTGGGCAGAGAGAAACTTCTTTTTTCCAGTTACTATCCTCTAAACCTCTTTTCAGTGGGCTTCAGTTGAGTAATAATGTTTGTAGAACTAAAACCTGCCTCCATGTCATCTACGTGACTGTAACTTACTGAATCAAGGTACAGAATGACTTTTCCAGGTGATCTCTCCACCTTTCTGATAAGATCTGTTGGAGCAGCAGCTCCAGGGCTGAGAGTAAAACCACTGAGAATGCCCACATCCAGGATGCACATGCCCGTTCGAGATATCACCTGACTGTCCTTTAATCTAAAGATCAAAAAGCAAAAGGTCAGATACCGTATGATTAGCAGGTTCTGATAATGTCCAATATTTGATGTGTATGGCAACAAAATGAGAAAGGATGCATGACATCATATGTATGCTGATGCATCGTCACGGCTCACCTTATGCATATAGACAACAACATGTGATCGTGGTCATTATCAGCAACATCCACGTTTAATGAGAAAGCCTCCTTGTCTGTGATTTCCTTCGAAAGTGCTCTGCTCTCCACGTTGTAAAAGACATTCATCTGGATGGATTGATGGAGGTGTTTAAGAATCTAACAACTGAGATTTAGTATTGCGTCCACAGTTTACTGCACTGCCTGATACTGCAGCCAGAGATTATATGAGCCTTCAGATGATTAACTGCAAATACCTCAAGGTCACAAAAACCATATCATGTGAGCTGAGTCTTCAAAAACCTCTCCAAAGAATAAAAAGTAACAAAAATTGAATCCCTGGATATATTTAACTCATTCCAACAATCACACTGAATCACAGACATGTTAAAAAAAACAGGATATGTGGTGGAGGGGGTCTGGAACAGAAGACAACAGCTTCTAAACTGAACAGAGTGAAAAGATTAAACTTTCACCATAGCCCTCTTTGTGATATTATCTAGACACAGTAAACTCAGACAGGACATGAGGCTATGTCTTCCAGATGTTAATTACTGAATCATTCTGCATTTGCATGTAGCTGTTTTAGTTTAGCGCTGACAATACAGTACATTGTGCTAAGTGAAGCTATCAGGCACAGATGCTGCCTTCAATTTATTCTGGTCATGCCCCGGTTGTCAGACTTTATGTTGTGGTGGATGTACTGGATGTATGGAATCACCCTGCTTTATAAAGAGTAGTTTTGGTGTTCCCTTCAACTCTAACATTGATAGAAAATTCATATTTGCAATGAATGAAAGTGATCAGCAGCACAGAACTCCAGAGTTTTATGTATGACTGTACCTGAAATAAGGAAAATCCTCTTCCTTCCATGTATAGATTTATGAGTAGATCTTTATCAGCATTAATCTATGAAAGATGCAATAAAAGAAGAAAAGTAAAAAAAAGAAAAAAGCTCCAGGATGAGAACACATAATCATAAAATACAGTATATGCATGTTATAACAAATGTGGGATGCATTACCTCCTTGCTCTGATACATCAGGAAGTTGCTGGAGTTGATACTAAAGTTGGTCACAGATGAAGAAGGTGGGACTGACATATGGAGTCTCAGGTTAATGGCGCTTGCACCGCTGAACACTGCGAAGTCAGCCAGACACTGCAGAGCAACGATGGTGTCCTAAGGGAGAAAAAGGGTCAAAGGTCAAACATCCACATCTGGATTATATCACGTCATTTAGTGCATAACTGGGGAATCATTTTACGATACAAGTTTTCAGTAATGTGAACTCGAGTTGCATGAGTTCGACTCCACTTGGGCTCAAGTCACAACTTTGTTGACTTGAGACTCGACTTCACATAATCAAAACACTTTTGCAGCTCGACTTTGACTTTAACACCAATAACTTCTGACTTCACTTGAACTTAAGCCTCTTGACTTGGAAAGTCACAATATCTTCCCCAAAATAAAGATGAAAAATTACACAAAAGTGTTCAGTGCATCAGCAATTTATTTCCAGCAAATCAGCTCTACATTTCTCAGATCTACCAATCAGAGTGATGACAGATATGAAACAACATTTGATTGGCTGAGACGCTGAATTGCCCACTCACTTGATGTTTGCGTAGTTTTTAAAAAGAATGAAAATTCCATGGTACACGTTTTTGCACCTAAATGTTATTATCCTAATTTTCACAGAATATGATAGCAAATGTTTTGTAGATACATTATCATAAGCTGATTTCATTATTTTTCAATTCTGAAGACCAAGTCCAACTGAACTGAGGTAAAAGGTGAATGAAATATCATATGAAATTACTGAAATATTACATTTTTGTAGTTTTTATAGTCATATTTATCTGTATTTTCTATCAGATTATTCATTTTTAAATCAACTTTATCTGGAAAGTAAGACATACAAATTTTAAAAACACCTGAAATTATTACTCTATAACTAAATAAATATTATGACTAGTTTAGGAGTTGAAACTCAAAGTTTAGGACTCAACACTTGATTTAGACTTGAGTGTCAAGACTTGTGACATACTTGAGACTTGCAAAACAATGACTTGGTCCCACTTCTGGAAGATTTTGTGCTATAGTTGGTTAAAGCTGCAATATGCAACTGTTCTCACAATAGAAGAGCAATAAGTGTATCAGTCTACATCTTTGACCCTGTGTGTTTGTGCCTAAATCAGTCTCATTTCTGTGAAATTCATCCTAATTCTCTTCAAACTCTAAATACCAGCAAAGCAAATGCAGACCAGAGACCGCCAGGTTAAAAACAAGTGCACAACTGGAAAACTAGCCAAGATATATATATATATATATATATATATATAAAAATACTCTTACAACTCAAAGTAGATTAAGGCCAAACTACACATGGTCTGGTTCTGATCAGTCTCCATTCCATTAGCTGGTCCAATCTAATAGATACCCAACAGCAAGCTAAACTGTGTTTTCAGCAAATTCAACTGAGATGGAAAATAGCAAAGTACAATTAGAAAACAACTGTGCTTGAGTGCAGTTTAAATTGTGGCATGTTAATAAAGATAATTATACCTCTTTATAAAAAATAATTTACATATGGAAACCTTAAAAGCTGTTTATTCTCATTTGTATTTAGTGTCACTTGGCCTGAAACAAACAGGTGATACTGTATTTTAGGCTTACCTGTGTGGTCCTGAAGCCCCCTTGATAGTTTCGTTGCTTGCTTAACCACTTCATAATTGGAAAGCCCTCCACCACGTTGCCACTCCTAAAAAAAGCCAGCAGCACATAAGAGGCCATCTCTATGTGCACTGAGCTCGGCTGCAAGTCATCTGAGTCCAGGCCAGCAGAGGATGTCCACATCTTCGTTTCATCTTAAGACAAAATTGACAGGCAGTATAAGATATAACCATGCCCATCTACTGCTCCTACAGATTTAGCACATTGCTCAAACTCTCCATACACAAGTCATTAGGGACCCAACTTCAGAGAGCATGACATGACTTGCATGACATGATTTAACAGACTCTCAAATATCCAAAATTTCCAGATAGGTTTAAAATCTCAAAATGCAATAAAAACTGTATTAATTAGCCACTTGATGGTGCTATAATCACTTACATTTCTTCTGATTTCTGTGCAGGTCAGTTCTTTTTGAAACAATTGCACGTGGTGAGGTCAACTCCACAACACTGGATTTTACATAATTCTTATATGACAAACATATTCTTGCAAACTCCTGAACCAAAATTTGAGATACTGTATATGAACTTGAAATCTGAAATCTACTGAGATCAATTTTATCATTGAGACTTCTGGAAAATATGGAAGCTTGTTGCTCCAGAAGATGTCAGGTGATATCTTGTGCATCTCTGTTATTAAGATGGATTTCTGTGAATAAATGATTTGAATCAAAAATGTATTTTTGGTGCTAAAGTATGAAAGTAGATATGTAAGCTCCTAATTTACCTCTATTGTTGAGCTCAAACAGGGCAGTGCCAGCTACAGGACTGTTGGCCATTGTCAAAGCATAAGCCACTAGACACAAGCTGTAGGTACTGAGCCCTCCCCTGAACACTTTGTCCTCCAGGTACCTCCTGGCCAGGGACACGCTGCCTTGGTATACCACCTTCAAACAGAGGAAGCAAAGACAAGAGATCATTAGTATTAACTGGTTTGTTTTCCCATTTAATGTAATTCATATGACTGTTAAATATGGCATAATCTAAAGAGTATCCAGTTAATTTGCCCACTGATACAATAACAAAGTTGTTTTAGCTAAATCCCCCATGTAAGATTCTGAAATTCTGTAACTCTCACTACTGCACGTCCCCATAACTCACAGCATAGGCCTCGCTCTCCAGCAGTGCCGTCAGTACATAGGCAGTGAGTTTCACTGCACCATCATCAATTCCTCCCTGCATCTCTGAGTGGATTGGCCTGCCCACCTCAGTGAACTCTCCCCGTGGGCTCTGGTGATCCAACAGCCAGCCCACGGCTCTGGTCAGGACACCTTGGTCTACCTGTATGAAGGGCTGGGCCTGGAGAAAACACCTAACCACGAACGCAGTCAGCCTAAAATCAGAGCATCAGAAGCCAAGAGATTAAATAATTTCTTGCATCTAAACCAACATGAGAGGATATTTAACAGTGATCTGCCTTGTTGTGCAGCATTTCAAGACAATATTACTATTTACAGAAAACTCCAGAAATAAGCAAAGCTGCACAATAAGCTTCAAACTATCTCACCTCCAGATGCATACTTTTACATCTAGTAAAACAAATTGTCAGTTGCACCATAAGTAATTTATGTACTATTTACATTAATGTCCTACCATATGCTACCAGATGTGTCGCTGGCTCCACAAGCACCGAAGGAACCATCATCTCGTAGGTACGACAGTTGTCTTTGATATCCTTTACATCAAAAAATACATAGAAAATACAAATGACAATCAGAAAATTTAGTGTGCAGCGATTTAGAACCAATAAAATAATCCTAAATTTAATGCAGTATCACTCAGATTGCCTATTACTTCAAAATAGTATATGAAACACTCTCACCTATAGAAAATATACAGTAAAGTCAGAGATGCCAATGAGTGATGTAAAGGCTGCCTTACCTGCCCTCATATGGCCCAGAGCCCTGGCCTTGAGCTCCTTATATTCCTTGGGCAACATGTTCAAGTACTTGAGAACATAAATACTCGGAGCGAAGTGGATCATGTTCTGCTCCCCACAACCACTAGGCACCTGAACCAGCGAATCCAAGTTGTTGATAGACAAGGCCAATATATCACCTATGAAAAGCAATAAGAGGGTAGGAGGAAGGATTTGAGTGTTGCGAACATACTAATATTGTAGGTTTAATATGTCTGGGACAGAAGCTATGGCATTTCAGACAGAACAGCTAAAGGGAACAGAATGTGCATCCCATCTGATGCCACAGAGAATGTGTATTTATACCACTTTAATAACGTGCAAAATCTTACAGTGGGGAGAGGAGAAATGGACCCAATGTAGTGTGTAGTGTGTAGAACTGGCTCATGTTTGGACATATGGACACTTCCTGAGTCCCACATACACCATCACTGCTCATGAGTGAAGACATATGTGGTCAAAAGGCTCGAGTAATACATGAGCTCCATTTGTCTCTGTACTTTACTGCAGGCATCTAGAAACTTATCACTTAAACCGAAACAGAAGAATCCTAAAACAAGCTAACTGATGCGCAGTTTTCACATATTATCGCCCTGAAGTTGTTATGATTAGCAATCAGACATAGAGCAACATTAACAACCCAGTAGAGTCACATTTCTGTCCATCTTGATGAACCTCAGTCCAATATTCACTCATTAGCTCTATTTTGTTCTCCACCAACTCTTGAGAAAAAATATCTGCTCATTAGTTTATTAGATCCTCAACATTCTTGATCAGCTGGTCGCTAACTTTGGATTGGACTTATTACAGCTTTCTTTTTTTAATGGAAACAGCTGCTTACAAATGCTGGAAAGGGATTTGATAAGAATAGCTATGACTCTACTAAATGAATTACTGTGAAAAGAAAAAAAAAGCTAAAAATTGCTAAAACTTCTACAGAGCTTCAGGATTTTGGGATAATGTCAGTGGGTTTGTCATTTCAAGAAACCTTTTTGCTAATATAGGCTTAAATAATGTGACATTTATGTAAATTGTGTGGTCTGATGGTTTTCTAACTGCTGAAATAATTCTATTCATGAAACTGGTTCAAATGCAAAAAACCCTTGAAGTTTATGCAAATGAAAAAACTGTTGGGAAACTCCCACTGTTGGAATAGCCACTTGGAAAGTCAGAGTGGTGTTTAAGTTACAAGGTATGAAAGAATGGAAATGAAACTATAAAACACCATCACTAGCTGCATAGAAAAGATAAAAATCCCTTCAATCTGTACGTTTGCTTGATGTTTAATAAAGATGACTGTTACAACAAGCACGGCAACCATAAATTTGGCTTCATCCGAGCAAAAAAAATAAAGTTCGCCCTCTACCATGACAAATACCCAACATCTTCCAACCTGAATGGAGCCAAGCCAAACAACTTGACAGCTGTTCAGAATCTGCCTGCCATAAAACTTCCTTTTTGATGGCCATCATTTCCATTTTCAACATTCGCTATGGTAATGTTTTCAGGACAGTTCTGAGTCTGATGCCCATACGCCTAAGCTCATCATCTAAACACAAAGAAAAATGCGTGCACATTTTACATATGCCTAATTGACTGAAAATAAACACAATCTGCACTCAAATGGAACACCATTGGCAGAACAGGAAGAACAATGGTAGACATACCAACCACTGCCACATGGGCCCTCTGGCTGCCCGGTACCACATCTGGTGGAAAGGAGAAGGAGACTGTTGAATTGTTGTCCTTCCCTCGTGTCAGCTCCAGGAACAGAGTCTCTGAGAAGACCTGCTCAACTCCCTCAGGCTTCAGGAACATAGAAGTAATTCAGCATTAACAGAGGATTACCTGTATGCCACGTAGCAAATGCCTTCATACTCATTTTTTGAGCACTAAAACTACTTCAGATCTAAACATGCAGATTTCTACAGTTGGCTTTACATATACACAAGATAAACTCCACAAATAAAATTTACCAACACTATTCAATGTTTTCATCATAGCATACCTTCACGAATAGGATTTGAACAAGGCTGGCAAAGGCCTCAGTAGAGATGACGTCCACAGATATTTCCATCTCACCCAGAGTCAAGGGCCTTATGGGAAACAGGGCTGAAGTAACTTCATGACTACCTGCAGTGTGTTTTTGTGCATTAACCACAGAGATATCCCCTTTTTCTGCCAAAACAAACGCATAGGCATCACTCTGTTCTACCAGCACTATGACCTGTGATGAGATATGAGAAAAAAACAGGATCATTTAGACAAAAAAAAAAAAAAAAAAAANAAAAAAAAAAAAAAAAAAAAGCATAACACTTGCTGGGTACCATGAATGTACAACAAATCAAACAATTTCCCAACATTTCCATTTTTCCAGAAATGATTTATACCTCGATGTCCCTCTCAAGATGGTTGAAGATTTTCACCTCCAGCACAATCTCTTCTCCTCTGATGAGGAATGATGGGACATCCAGAGACAGGGATAAGTCTTTGGATACTGTCAGCTGGGACATAATCAAATTAATGACAAACTTTGGTTAACACTGTTACAAGCGGTGGACATTTAGCAGGATTATTATCAGCAGGATACCAGTCAAACAGTTCAGGTGACTCCACATGTGAACTTAGGTTCTGTAAATTAAGTAAGATTGTTACTACAAAATACTGTAAAATGGAAAATGTACCTCAAGCTTTCTAGCAATGGCCAAAAGACCAAGGAGTGCAAAGCCAGTGAAAATGTCCACTTCAACAGTTTGAACAAAAAAATGTCCATTTGCCTTAAATTTGAGAAATCAGGGCATCACTGCCATGAGATCAAGGGTACCAAATGTATAGTACCCTCATTTGTTCATAGCAATATATCAAGCTATAATAGCTTCATAAAGGTATATTAACATTGAAAATTGCTGTGTATAGCACCTGAGGTATATATTGAGGTTTTACTTACCTGCTGCGGCACAGTAGTGAACCCCAAACCTAGGTTCTCTGACATCACCAGTGCTACAGCCCTCCACGATATAATCCTGTCAGGCACTGTGACCGCCATACTTGTCCATGTTGTGTCACTGACAGAAGCCAAACAGAAGAGTGTGACAATTTTAGTAATCTCTTTAAATAACTGAAATAATAATTTTAGTCATAAATATCCCAAATGTGCTTCTTTTCCCTATGTTTTATATCACTTTAAACTGAATAATTAGAGTTTTTTTGGACTGTTGTTCAGACAAAACAGATGGATATGCCATCTTGGGCTCTGGGAACACGTGATGAGTATTTGACACTAGTTTTTGAGGTTTTATGTACAACACGATTAATCCATTAATCAAATAAATAATAACTCGCAAATTACAGCCCTAGTTTGCTATTTTAAGTTTGTCCCTATTTTGACCATGAACATGTCCGCACTCACCTAACATTAGCGTCTAACCATAGCCAGGACTCAGTAGCATCCTGATCCACCCAGTGCCTCCAGTACCTCTCCACTATCAGGGTGTCTCCCTCTGAATGACCTAAAGAGGAGATCAAATGAAGCCCATACAGTATTTATATACTTTAAAAAATTAGTTAAGTCCAATAGTACAAACACTGCTGGACTTGTGCAATAATCCAAATGTCCACAAGAGGGACTTCAAATATAAAATAGAGTAGGTGCTATAAAGGCACATTTTTTTAATTTTTTTATTTTTTATTTTTTGCGAAAGAACATGGAATCACGGTAATCCAGCATGTTATTTATCATTTTACCCTTATTGGGTCCATCAGGCAGCTTTTTCATATGCAGTCTGGCATTGGTTAGCATTCTTATGTTACATTCCTGTAATGTTGGACAAACAAAACAAAAGTGTGAGCATATTAAATGACAGCAAAATTAGTAATAAACATTGTTTTTCTATCAGTGCTGTGAGCCAACATGCCCAAAAATATAGATCACATCCTGGCATATGATGTAAGGTGAAAATAGTCACAGCTCTGCAGGGGCCCGAAGTGATTTCAGCTTCGAAATGATGTATTCAACCAGACACAATACATGCCGCAGGTGCTTTGGAGACTGAGAAAAGGTCATTCTCTGACAGTTTCAGTAAGGTGTAGCTTTGTCTCTTTCATCATTATCCATCAATAACCCTCAGGTCCTGCACTCAATACACTAGAGTTACCAGCTCTAAGAAACAGCAAAATCATTTTGTAACAAAGCGGGTAGATATATTACATCCAGTCCAACCAGTTTAGTGGCCACTGTCTGAATACCAATACACTAGCTGACTGGAAAAAATGTGTGCATGAAAATGTTATAACAGGAAGTAGATGATGACTCATGCTTTGAGATGAACAATGAAGAAATCAAGCAAATCTGATAAAATCAGGTCATGCTCATTTAACCTTCTGGAGGAGTTTCACAGAGGTTTAAATTTCAGATTGTGGCTTAATCTTTTGTCTGAAGCCCCAAACAACATTTGTCCAAGGCTTTATAGTCTGTCAGGGAATCTACCTGTATCAAGTGACTCTAAATGTTGTACATAATGTGAATGTTTCGTTCTGCAAATGATCATAGTGTGCTGATCTCAAAGGACTGCCATACATTTTGAGAAATCAAAAGGTTTGTCATACCTTCTCCACTTTTAAGTCCTGCTCAACCTCTAGGGGGTCGTCATCTGCCCCTATTACCAGGATTCCTACCTGGGACTGGGATTCAACCACAGTCACCGTGAAGGATACCTGGTCACCTGGCTCAGCCTTTGAAGTGTTCCACTTTAGAGATACCTGAGGAGAGAAAATACACAAATGATAGGCCAGCCCAGGATCTAATAATATCACACATGTATAACAAAAGCATGATAAATTACATTGTTGTGTTGGTGAATGGGTATGTGCACAGTGTCACTGGTGACCTCTCCACCAGAAAGCACACAGTAGACAGTAACATAAGCCTCAGGAGACCAGGACAGAGTTGGGGTCAGAGAAAAGGATGAGGCAGTCTCTGTTCCAGCAGCCAATATTTGACATGTAGAGCTCACCTACAGAAAGGAGGGACAACAACCAATATGAGCCACAATTGATGCTTTGAGTAGTCACACTCCAACTCAAGTACCTCTTATCTGTAGTTTACCCCTACATGTTCTTGAATATTTCATTTAAAGAGGAAGAATAAGCCGAGTGAGATCCATTATTTGTCATGAGACAGTAACCTGTATCCTACATAAGGTATTCTAGCAGCAATATCTGTGATTAAAGTGAATCCATCTCCAAGCATTTGCCTGTTATTGGTTTATTAAATTATATGCAATTGCTGTCTCTGTTAATATTGGAGCAAGCATAAAATTATAATAAATGGTATGATAATTTGCAGATGGACATTACTTGATATCCTGACCAAAACATACCACATAGTGAAGCTCAGCTGGTTGAAAAGTGCTCTCCACAGCGATTTGAAGAGGCAATCCAATCTGGGAGTTAAAATAGTGAAATATGTCTAAGTACATAATTTTACACATATTTATTATATGTATTTTTGTTTTTATATACAGCCATGGTACATTTTTATGTTTCAAGTTACCTGTGCAGGGAGAGACGTGATTGGAGAGATCTGAATATACGAGCCACTTGGAGAGGAGTAGTTGTTGTAAAGTTCCAGAGTCTGCTCACTGGATTTAAATTTGGCCTGCATAAAAAAAAGATGAAGATTAAAATAACCAGAAGTATCATGCATCATCTTTGTGTTTTTGGTGCACATTGTTTTTCCTCAGAAAATAATATCCCAGCTAAATGAATCCATTAACATTTAATTTTTTTTTGCATGGATAACGTGTTTGTGTTCTCAGCCTGTCTGTAATCCTGCCGTACTGATACTTCTCCAACTACATACAATGAAACTGCTGAACAATACTGTATTTTCCCCCCAAGGACCAAGCTTCCAGTTAAAAAATACTCACATGAATGAAAAGCATCACTACATCATCCTGTAATTTGAACTTTATGTGGACGTTCCCGTCCTCAGGGACTGGAAGCTTCTGAATTGTGGGTTCAGCATCAATGTTAGATGTTCTCTGAGTTACTTCAAGCACAGCTGAGGACAGTAGATCGAAGGGATTCAATGGCTGTCTGTCATACCTAGAGATCCTAAGCTGTGAAATACACAGAGAGAAAGCAGATTCCTCATGAGACCACTAGTGATAAAAGATAGATGTGAAACAAACAGAATAATTATCATTCACTCACTGTAGCAGAGAAGAATAAAGATGGCTTCAGTGTATGTGGAAAATCATAGAACTCAAGGTGGAATGCATCCTTCAGAAGGTGTACTTCAACTGTTTTTTTCACTTTAAATCCTTGGGAGACAAGAGATCACATAACAAAGTGGGTTTAAGATGCATGTGCAATAACAACATCCAACAAACAAACCTGTGGTGGTGTCGGTAATGGAGGTAGTGATATGTGCAACATCACGCCCATCATTGCTTGTTCCTGATGAAGTGTATAGAGCCTGAAGCTGATCTCTGCTGAAGAAAAAGCGTGCTGACCCATGGATCTGAAAAAGGGGTTGAATAAGCCAATGATCTTTAACAAGCAGACAGCTTTAGATACTGGCAAGAAGCACAGAATGTCTCCTTATAGTGTTTATTTTGCTTCACTCTCACCTCTTTGGTTTGAGTTAGGTTGAATGGATCACCAGAACTGGACAAAGCGGATAGTAGATTGACTGAGACAGCTAGAGTTCCTTTTACAGGTAGTCCACCTATGTAACTAGAAACACAAACACAAGTGATACTTATTTTCTTGCAGATGTAATCTTATTGATTTCCTGGCTGCTTTAACTCACAAGGCTCTCACAGATCCTGAGATGTCATCTCCAACTAGAACCCGTGACGCTGTCTTGACCAGCATTTCAAAGTGAGGAGGCTCTGAAATAGCAGTCAGTAGAATTGGTTGGTAATAATGGTGCCTAACATTAAAAAAAAAACAAACTATAAATTGATAGTTCTGATACCATAATCCTCCACAGTGAATTCTTTCTTATCAGTTATTCCCTGTAGTGAAGAGAAATGGAGATAAAATGGTAAGGTTTTTATATATCATCAAATCAAAAATGAGCCTTTTAAGTAAAACCTTATGAAAATTAAAATACGAATGCATCTCTAAAGATCAACCCTACATTAACTGTCACTGTGACTGCCCACTGTCCAAGAAGAGATGTCTCAGACAAGACAAATTCTGTCAACACAATTCCCAGACTGCTTGTGGAGTCCAACATATGAACAATGTTTCCCATGGCATCCTGAGAATGACAAAAAACCCATCAAACACCACCTGACTAAAAATCTGTTCAACTATTGAAACAGAACACTGAGACCCACCTGTATAGATATATCCACTCTGCCTTTGTATGGATGGTTATCCAACTGGACAGACACAATTCTGACTCTGACGGTATCTCCAGGTTGGTAGTGGAATCTGTCAGTTTGGATAAAAGTGAAGACATTCCTGAGGTCGAAGTTGATGGTGGTGGTGTTGGTGAAAATGAGATTCCCTGTTTGGTGGCCGCTCACCGTTAAGGTTACAGAGGAATTCTGGGGTATGGACCCTCCAGGAATCTGGAGCATTTGGAGACAGCTTATTTCATCAAATACCAATTATTCACACATCTGTGTAGTAGTAAAGTGAAAGAAGAGGAAAATTGTACTCACAGGAGGAAGAGTGAGGACTCCAGTCAAACCTAAAAACAGAATGTTGCTTTAGCCTTATCAAACCATGTTACCATGACATCAGTCATCAGACATCATTACACCAAATCAACCCTAAACTTCTATGTAAATCCAGTTTCACCTCCTTGAAAGTCCTTTGACTGGGTTACTTTGGTATCGCCGTGTGCCAGTTCAGCCGTCACCGTGACAGGGGAGTCAGCGAGGATGGTGACAGCCAGAGGAGTTGGTGTCGCAGCATGCAATTCATCTGGACCTGAGATCAGATACAGTGTACTAACACGAGCAGAAAGAGAGGAAGTTGTCGATTACTGAGAAACAAGCTGGCATTGACTGAGTTTTGAAGTATTCTTGGTATTTGCTAGCATTGTCAAAAAAGTTTACCTTTACCTGGATGACTTACCTGGGTGGATCCTGAGCCGAACCAAGGTTAACAAAACACACAACTCCCACACATACAACCAGAGTCCAGATCTGACTCATACTTCCACCAAACCGCCACACGTCCAGCAGTGTTTCACAGTTCGGGCAGCAAGCTGCCAATGACTGTTTCAAGACATTCATCTGACCTGTACCTGCATCTTACAAAACTACAAAACCCCACCTACTGTTCCACACCAACATCCCCTGGGCTGTGCTCACATGCTCAGACACACATACACACACACACACATATATGTATTCCTTGTCACACAACAATGAGTAAGAGGAGCATACACTCTTTAACACACCTGCCTTGCGGGATGTAGCTCACCCATCTATTCTGACAATTTCTATTCCTGTCCAAAGCACAGCGAGACTCTGTGGTGTTACTGGATCCATTGTGAGCAGCAAATACATCTTGAATGTCAGGAAGACAACTGTGCATGCAATGTGACAAAAATCCACTAGGAGTTTATTTCTTGGCATGCAACCCAAAAGAAAAAGAACACCGTTTTTATACACATTACACACACTATGACTGCTGAGTCCAAATCCAATGTGTCACATTTCAACTATGTAATAAACAGATGTGACATTTCCATTACCTTCTGACTACAGAGGGAGACAGGACAGCAGTTGGTGTTTGTCAGAGTTGTGTTGGGTGAATGATAATCAGGCTCTAGAAGGTGGTTTAGTTTCTCCAAACACTCCCTATACAAAAAAGCTGGTGTTATTGTTTTAGATGCCTTTTAACTGACAAGATGTCATATTTTAGCTTTACAATAACAAATGTTTGTTATACACTGTATGCTAAAGTTACACCAAAATACAGGTTACACAGTTTTTATACTAAAAATAGAAACATGGAAGAGATGTGGTGATATTATGGGTGAAACACTGACCATGTTTTAACCACTAAGTATGATTTTCTCTGGCAAACACTGTGATAGAGCCATGATAAAAACTGTATTAACTCTTTCTTACCAGTAGGTGGTAGTAAAGGCCAACATTTCAGACAAGCGTTCCAACTAGAAGGTAGGAGTGTACCTCTCTGTTTGGCCAAATCTGAGTGCTTCACTCTTTACAATGTAGGAATGTATTGAATGCAGAAGTTTCCCTGGAAATCATGAACAAATCCAAGTTTCTATATATGTATACTTTACATTATATCAAATTTTATTTCTTTGGTATCACTTTATATTCACTATAGTTACATATACACATGTTTTTTTAATGGTTGCATTCCGCAAAAAGGGTTTGTTGTCCAGTATTTGGCACAAATAACTTTGGCGGCAAAGTACAAACTCAGCTTAGAATCTATTATAACAGTATCAGTTATTACTTTGTCAGTACTGAAGGAGTCTGCAGATGCAATTTTTTTTTTTTTTTTTTTTNTTTTTTTTTTTTTTTTTTTGCATCAGTGAGGATGAAGGCACAGGTTTAGGCAGATGGTCTTCAAATGGAAAAACCATCCATGGGGTTACATTTATTTTTGCTCCAGGCCCCTGAGCACCTATAAAGCACTAGCACACAAACATGGAAGCACATCTAGATATTTATCATTTTCACTTAGATGTGTGCCTATGTTTGAACAGACACCTCCAACTTAATTGCAGCCAGACTGCATAATGAGCCCTTATAAGACAACAGCAGTTCTTCAACATCAATATATCAACAAAGTGCAGAAAAAAGTGCATATTTACAGAGTGCTAGAAAGGACGAGAAAAAAATAGAATCTTTGCAAGGTGTCACATGGATAAAAAAGGCAGACTGGCAGATTAAAACCATGTACAGTTCAAGAACTGCTGCCAGGTTTAGTAAAGGACATGATTTACTGCAGTACTTTCTGCCAGGGAAGTACCAGTGTGGTGACATTTACAGCATCAACCTGTACATGCACAATGTTTCTCAAAGGAGTGCTGTTATAACAAATCCAGAATTCTAAATGTCTCAGATGTCAGTAATGGCCTTTATTTTGAAGGCTACAATCTGCAACTTTTTGAATTGGGAAAGGAAGCGTATTTGTAGTTCTGTCCCCCATCTCGGGTATTCAGATTCCCGCTCCCACCTTCTTTTTCACACATCTTACTGTCCTGTCTATTACAGCTGATTCCATGTTCTTCACACCATTTGTAGCATGGAGACATTAGAATGTGCAGTTTTAGTTTACATTTAATACTCTGTATAATAGTAAGAGAATGCAGACAATATGGACAGACATATTGTGACTGTGGAGCCAATTGTACATAAATGATCAAAACTATCCCTTAATGCTTAGTGTTTTGCCCATCCCTTGGTAACAAACCAATTAAGGACATTTTCTGAACAGAGCGGTGAATAACCAAGCTGAGATTACAGTAACTTTATATATTAATATATTTTTTTAATTTCATGATAGAATGTGGTTTTAGCAGATGAGCCAAATGGGAAAGTACCAAAGTTCTGCTCATATTTTATTGTCGTGTACCATTGAGAAATCAGTGCAGATGTTCACTCCTGTTTTCATTTTTTGGTTTCTGAAGGCTTTATTGTTGCTGTGATTTTATGGTCTTCAGCAGCAGGTAGATGAGAATGTGCACGAATGCTTGCATGTAGGTGTTAACTAATAGACCTATATTGTTGTTTTAATGTGAAAAACTTGCAAACTATAGCTTTTAATCTCAAGTTGTTGGAGAGAAGAATACTGGTTTCTTCAGTCTTGGACACCCCAGAAAGGTGTGATATACAAAACTGGTATTTATTACAATCCACAAATGATTGTGTTTCTTTTGATCGGTCCTAAAGGATCCACTCTGGGACTATCTGATAGTACCTCCAGCACTCACATCTCAAAGTGACGGTACATGCTCTCCACGTAGCTCAGGACCCTTTGCCAGTCAGGACCTCCTGCTCGCAGCATCTCTTCTACTGTCTGTTGTAAAAGTGTCACAATACAAGATCAACCTCATGATTATCACAGACAGAAATGGGGTTCTACCAAAAACCAATATGTTCATTTTCGGGACACAGATTTACAGAATGAGTCTTACCAGAGATTGCGCAATCCCGACAGTCTCTCCTGTTTTGAACGCCAGACTGAGATTCTCCTTCTACAAGAAAAAGCATAATCAATACATTAAACACCATAAAACTTTTGGTCCTCTCCAATTACAGAGTAGATTCCAGGTCAGCAGCATCAGGCCCAGACTCACTTTGCTCTCTGGGCTCAAGGTGCAGTAAGGAATGTGTGAGGGAAGGTAGGTATGGTAGACAGCACAGAAGGCAAGACCATCAGCCCAGCTGCTGCTGAAGTTTGTAATGTCGATGTTCTGCATGGAGGAGGAAAAACAGAAATAATGTGAATGCAAGATTTAGGTATAACATACAAAATAATGTAACATGAAGTCTTGGTGCATTTGAGTGATAGTGGAAAACTAGAATTCTGACATCCTGCAAAAAATATATAAAATGCAACTAGACAGCTCTTCCAGTCAAAATTCCAAGTATAGGAAACAAAGGCAAGTTTTCCTGCAGTTATATGATGTCAGAACAGTTTGACACCGTGTATTATAAGCACTAGAATAATTAATTTTACATGTCCATATACTCACACAACCATTAAACACCTGAATGGTTAATCCTGAAAAATTTAAAGTCAATGATGATCTCTATTAAGCTGATACATTTGCTATAAATGTTTATGAAATCAAAAAATGTATGCCGTAATTGTATCGTTTATATGATTTCATAGCTGGAGAGAATATTTCCCACCAGTAGCTACACTGGATATTAAAATTTCATTTAGGGAAATTGAGTCAATCAAAGGCCTGTAACTTATAGAATTGCTAACTCCTCTTTTGGTTTTGGACATGATGAGAACTGTACATTTACATAAATCCACCTAGCGGATCTTTGTGGATCACCTTGTAGCCTTGAGTTCGGCTCTGACACCAGCGGAGCAGCGAGTTTCTCTTGGAGCCTCCATGGCGACGCAGCAGCAGGTTGAAACCATCCTGGGACCTGACAGCAACAAGATAACAATTCTTTTGTTTTAGACACTGCAAGAGTTCTACGTTTTAGTTGTAGAGAGATACAAAAATAATCTCAGATAGTGACTCAAAAAAGAAAAAATAATAATTAAAGTAAACTAATTTTTAGACAAACTGAAAATAAAGAGGTGACTTAGCCCCAGTATTGAGCTGAGTTCAGACACATCTACTGGGGTCAATTAATTACACAAAGGATGTGTGAACTAGGCTGTGGTCTAGAACACTGGTTCGTGTGTGAGTGTGTGTGCGCATGTGTGTGTGTGTGTGGACTCACTTAGTGGGAGGCAGTTCAGTGAGGGTAGAGTTGTACTTGTTAAGAGTCTCTTCTCGTTTACCTGCAAAGAGAAAAACGAGAAGGTAAACAGGTAAACGAGAAGAGAGTCTCTTTTCGTTTACCTGCAAAGAGAAGCAACCACACTGTATCATCTAACAAGTCATGATCATCACAATCATGATTGTAAAAATGTTTTTCAAATGTACGAACATTTAAATATATATTATGAATTAATAAAATGAATCACAAATAATAAATAATTAAAATAACATTTAAATTGAATTAAATTTAACTTTAAACTGAATTTTACACTTTTATACTTTTTTATTTTACAAATAAAATATTTAATAATATGTCAAATTACATTAATATATTAAAATACTTGAATAAAAGGCAAGACAAATTTATTTGTATAGCACCATTCAGACACGAAGGCAATTCAAAGTTATTTACATAGATATAAGAGATATAAAATTAAGATAAAGACAAGAGATTCAAATATAAAACAGAATCAGTAAAACATTTAAAGAAAATTTAAAACAATAAAACTGAAAGTTTAAGAGCTAAAAGAAGCGCTACAGTGCAGAGAGAAATTAAATAATAACATAAACCAAATTCTAATGAATTATACCATTTCAAAATACAAAGATAATTATGGAGCCAATGGGAAAGTGACAAAATAGACATAAAAAAATACAGTACACATCAACACACAAACATGCACACACACCTGTGTCAGCGTTTGGCTTGCTGTCTTCCAGGCTTCTTCGTCCTCTCACTGGTCCAGTGTTCTTGAAAATAAACAAAATCCACATCTCAATTAAATGCACAACAAACCACCAGTTGATTGCAGAGCTCTGATGTATGGAAGATTATAAGGGACACAATTAAAATAAAAAAAACAGAGTGAAATATAATACACATTTGTGAAATACCTGTTTTCATTTGTATTTCATTTCCATACATGCATTTACTGTGTCATAATTAAGTGAAAGACATATGGTATAGTGCAAACTGTTTGTTTGGTTTTTTTTTTTTTGAATGATTGAATTAATTGTTTTTCATTGTGACATGAATTTTTCATGCCACATTACAATCAAATCACAGAATGGTGAAAAGAAAAGATATGGGATTTTTCATTTCACTGTTGTCCAGCAGGGGGCAGCATAGATGTGCCAAAATTAAATACAAAGCCCTCTCATTTTTTTTCTGAAGCAGCTGCATTATTAGTGCCACAATGAACAAGAAACCACAGTCCAATCACAGCATGGGGGCGTAGCTTAAGGAGTAGCTTGTTCTGAACCAGAACCAGAAATTGCAAACCTCTACAGTGTCAAATCATCGCTGTGTGTTCTTCCACTTGTTGCAACCCAATATGATCGCTAACTATCACCTGCTAATGCGCATTCAGAACAAGCTATTTCTTTATTTTCCTAATCAGAAATTAATATATGAAGTTACATTTAAAATCTCACCTTGTTTGTGGATTCAGATGTTATGGCAGTATTGGACTGAGATGTTCCATTCTGCATGGTGAGGGGCTCTGAGGACATGGGTAACCTGGACAGGCTTCTGTAGCATTACAACACATAATCAAACACACACACACACACACACACACACACACACACACACACACACACACACACACACACACAGTTAAATGGTTGGCTTCTTGGGCTTCTCCTCCTGTTTTTGATAACATTTTTCTTGTCTACTTGTTCGACTCCAGTTTCAGCCATAAATCAAACTCTTTGAACAAGCCGCCATCCTCAGCTGGCCCCGTGAAACAGGGATCGAATGTAACACATTACATAAAAGCCACAGTCACAGTCCTGAACAAATTTGGTGATTGTTATCCATTTTCGATTTCTATGCTAGCAACACATCATGTGCAAAACAGGAAAGAGATTTATTGTCTGGTGTCAAGAAATATTTGACTGTCTGGACATGCCAATGTGGCAACTAAAAAAAATGATGCCAGTGATTTTTGACAGTGCTGAGCCAACAACACACCTTAGTAATCTGTTTGTTACATAAATGTGTCAGATAATTTGCAGGAAAGAATAAGGGCAACTGAGTTTTGAGCAGAGGTCATGGTTTTTGATGAGCAGAGAGACAAGTGACAATTTATTTTGGGGGTGTAGCATGAAAGTATTTGACCAAATAATCTTAAAGTAATAATATTTGTTTTGAAAGGAGTAACAAGCAATCAAACCAATACATTATGTTGTTTAATCGACTGGATGCCTAGTACTACTATTTATAGGGGACATATAATGCAGGTGTTGATGCTTTAATGTGTGAAAACACAATGATACACTTAAATTCTCCCTTGCTGCTGCACTGCTGTGCACACAGAATGAAAACATGCCATTTTAACTAGTTACTGTTTCTTTAAGAACCCCTCCCAGAAAGCCCACTCTGTTCTGACTGGCCAGCAGTGACATCCAGATGCCAAAAGTTTTACAACTTTGGCACTGTTCAATACATATTCCCTACAAGTTTACACTATAAAAAATGAAGAAAAAAATAACATAAAACATTATATGTCCCTTTAACAATCAATGTGACCAGAAGCTCTGACATGAATATTCTCTTGAAGTTTTCATTTCTGTAGATAGCGCCTCTTTGCTTGGCAGTTATCTGACTGAGGATTTGTAACTGGAAAGAGTAAGACAATCTTAACAAATACTTCACATCATTAAATGGATTGGAAAATTCATCTCACCTTGATCTCTCTGTGGTTGCAGCCCTACGTGTTTCACCGGACCTCACCTCCTCTCCGCTCCTATCCTCATTGGTCACATTCCTCAAGTACCGTTTAGTCACACCCTTAGAGTCTGTTCTAGCCTCCTCTGTGATAATGTTCTTCATCCCTTCATTCCGACTTTCACTTTCCATTGCTTCTCTCCCCAGTCTGTAAACCCCCCTCCCCCAGCCCCTCCGGGTTCCTTCTTGGCTGTCAGAGTTGTTGGTTTCAGCATCAGGCCTCTCTGGTGCCTGACTTGGAGCCTGGGTGTCACTTTTGTCCTGAGCCTGGGTGAGAGCAGCCAGTTTCTGCCTGCTCTCCTTCAGCTCCCCCCTCAAGGTGACCAGTTGCATATCAGCCTCCTTCTGCCTTTGTTGGGAAGCAGCCAGCTCCCTCTCAACATCCTTGTGGGCTGTTCGGAGCGCCGTCAACTCTTCTTCGGCCTCGGCTCTCAGCCTGTCTGCAACTGCAACTGCCACCTGGAGGTCAGCCTGGAACTGTGACCATTCCCCACGCTCCATCTGAAAAGGGAAACAGTGGCTCTGTTTTGCATTAAGAATACTTGGATAAATAGTGAACTCCAACGAGGCTACCACCAGCTTTAAAGGACCATACCTGTGATTTTGCATGTTTGAGCCCAATAAATAAACCAATTTTCCAAAACATACTACTGGAGAGATAAATTTTGGAATTGTTTTTCCTACCTTCCAGATTGCCATTGTTTCAGTTCATTCCAATACCAGTACGCTATAAAAAAATCAACTTGTACAGATTTGAAACATGCTTGAGATAGGTAATCATTCATATTCACTTATTTTTCTTTATTACAGTCACTTAATTTAACCAATCCAACATGAAATTACATGGAAGAAAATGTATGTATCCACCAGGGAATGTAGTCCCAGGAGAAAACTTCCTGGGACTAAGGAATTAAAATGACCAGGCCTTCTACAATCATGTATAAGTGTTAGCTGGTGAAACATTAAATTTTAAGGTGGGTATATGCATCACCTGAACATTTGATTTTGAAAGACTGGGGGATTTCATAAGATATCACAAATACTAAAATACATTATGTTTTAGAAAATGGTTGGCAGTATTACATGTATGTAAGTAGCATTTATTTCACTCAAACATGCAAAATCAATGGTATGATCTTTTAAGACATCGACTGTCCAAATCTTCAACATAGTCTTTTTCAGTGTTTTCTCTATCATTTTATGTTTGACAATTTCATTAAATGTGGACAGAAAAAAATTTATATTATTTTGCTTTTAAGAAAGATTCTGAAAATTTATTTTGCAAATGAGAGTGGAACACAGCTCAGCTAAGAGAAGGAGGCGGGACTTCAGCTCTACCTTCATTTGAATATACTGAAGTAATTTTGCTCTTTAAAGTATCTCAGCTCCTCAACTGCAGGTATAAGCTACATTATATTATTATTAATTAGGCACACTGGGGCCCCTTGAGTGACACCTGATCTAGACTAAGACTAATAAAGCATACATACATACACGCTGATATGCTGCATTTTCATTTCAGTATAAAAGATACTACCCCACTAGAAAGCATTTTCTGTGATAACTCCATAAAGATGAGATACTAGATTAAATCTGGCACTGCTGAAATCAAAGGGATGTGGCTGCCAAAAACAAATACAGCTTAACCCTCTGCAAACAATGACAAAAAAACGAACAAATGATCAAATACCCATTTGGCTTCCATTAGGGCAAATCCATTATGGCCCCCATCCATACTAAAATTTGAGCTGAATCAGTGGCAAGCCTCAGCAAGCAGAAAGGAGTGGAGCTATGAAGTCAACTCCAATGAGGCACAACTGAATCTTGTGCCAAAATGTTTTGCTCTGACTTTTCTATTCAGACTGTTAACAAGTTAAGATAATGCCAGAAAAACACTCTTGAGCAACATTTTGAGAGCAGTGCCAAGGATGCAAATTGCAAACCTGCCACGTCATCAACACAATGTAACTACATCTCAGTATCCTCTACTGGTTTCCATGTTGTCCCCTGTTACTCATTAGAAATGAGCTGCATGGCCTCCATTGGCTGGATGAAAGCCATGCTGTGAAATAGACTCTGTTTTATATCAATGAAGATAACTGATTGCGATAGGAAATGTTTCCAGTTTGCATTCCTTTAAAGTATCCCTGCCTCGGACATGCACAAACACTACCCCTGTGGATATGGTACACCACACATCAAAAGAGGCACTCAGAGCCAAGAGGTAAGCAATACCAGACACTTAAAAAGAAGGAAGCCATCATCGTAAAGGGAAAGAAGGAAGAAGAAGGGAGAGAGGAAAGACCAAAAATGGATGAAAGCAAGCACGAGTGATGGCAACGTCCTGAGTGGTGCAACGTAACCCGCAACAGAGGAGTAGAGGGGTTGGGAAGGTTGTTAATTAGATGAAGAATGGATTGAGATGTGGAGGAGGAGGCGAGCCAAGTCGGTCCCTCATCTGACCAGCAAGTCAAGACCACAGCTGGCTCTGATTACACTGGACGTGCACACACAAACACACACACAATATGCATTGTTCAGACATATCATATTCACTTCTCTCTTTCTCCCACATGCACACACACACACACACACACACACACACACACACACACACACACACACCTCTCTTATTCTTTTACCTCACCACCAAACCACACTATTGAGTTTTCTCACACACATTTGGGTAAGTTGAAATGCACTCTCCTCTGCAACATTGTCAGATGAAATGCTGTTTGATGATGATCCTTATTTGGAGAAGTTCTATATTAAGTAACACTAAACACCCACTTGGACTTGAAGGATCTTGTCTTCACAGAGCCCTTGCTATCTGGATGTGGACACTCCAACTAGAGCATGTCTGTTAAAGGAAACAGGAAGGGTGCTCCACAGCTCACAGCTAGATAAGGGTGTCGACTGTCAGTCTTTAGATGCATGCGCACGTGAATGCATGCGCACACACAATCCCACAAGAGCTGACCTAATGCCCCACTGCAAGACCAGATGTGGTATCCAGAATTCCCTGGGGTGAGCACAAACATGTGGACAGAAGTGTGAACCCACACATACACTAGCACACACACACAGAGAAATAGCTGTCCATGCTCCCAATGCACATCTGATTTCCTGATAATTCCTGGAAAGGGGCCAGCACACTTGGAGATTGTGCGCACACTGTGTGAATGTGCATGTGTTTGTGTGTGAAAATGTATGAGTTCCAGCCATCTATCCCCAGTTCACCTCCACACCCATTCTATCTAACACATACTTAGGAAAACATCCCAACTCTGTCATAGGTCCTCTCTCCAGCTTTCCACAGACTGCAGTATGTGTTGCAAAAATGGCTGAATACACTTTTACACCTATTAAGAGACATTTCATTCCCTCTCCAGCAGTCTCTCACACAGACAAAACGACCCGAATTCCCCCCTACTGGCACATGAAAATACCTCCTAAGAGCCTGACACAACTTGCATATCGAAACATCCACACACATCAAAGGGACGGCTCCTAGTCACGGCCATTTACTCTGCTCTGCAAATCTGGCACAGTACCCCCCCATCCACCCACCCACCCACACAGACACACTAAATCTTCATTCGGCATGTAAACTCTTTCAGCCTCTGCGGTCTAGAGATACAGGGTTTTTTGAGTCTGGGTTGCTGGAACAGCCTAGCAGGCAAAAAAAAAAAAAAAA
>VXCM01002575.1:94294-111234 GCA_014773175.1 Lucifuga dentata
CACCCCCACCCCCCCACACACACACACTCTCTCAGCCATGAATGTACAGGGAGTATTTTTGTTGGTTACAATAACTGAGGGCTGTTGCTGGACATAAGCCCAGACAGATGGGTAATACTGTATCTTTCAGCATTACATTTGAATACATCAGAAATGCGTTATGGCTACTGGTAGAGAGAGAGAAAAGACAGGAGCATGTGGGAAAGTGGAGTTGAAGACAGATGAAGAGGCATGGAAGAGAGGCTGAGCTGACAGGATGTGACAAGAATAATAGCTCCTTAAATTACAATGAAAAACATGCAAGGTCAAAAAAAAATTGGAAGGTTGGTTTAGGAAAGAGTTAAGTAACTTAAGGGTTAGATCAGATGAAATGATGGATAGAAGTGGAAGGAGAGATGAGAAGGGGGGAAGGGAGATAAATGAGGGGTAGGGACAAGCCAGACTGAATGGAGGGATGACAGAGGAGAGCATTGCAGCAAAGGTTGTGAGGTAATTGTTTTGAGTTCTAAAGCTGAGGGAGGAGTGGTCAGCTCTCAGACGGAGAGAGAATGAAAGAAAGGCAAAGAGGCACAAAAAGAGGGGGGAAGGCTACCATATAAAACTAAAACCAAAAGCAGTAGCCAAGACTTCCAGTGCATCTGTGTGTTTGCAAGCCTTCTGTCTCACGTGCACCACACACACATAAACATATGGCTAGCCTGTCACTGCAAATTAGAACCTTCAGCCCCCCTCCGCACACCCCAATCAAACAAAACAAGTTTTGTCTCCTGAACAGCTGAATGTGAACCCCCCTCCTCCGCACTCCACTCCCCTTCTCCAGCTCTCTACAGAAAGGCTCCCAGGACAGCAGAGCAGACTGAGAGGGTTCATAAAGTCGAGCTTTGCTAGCTTATATTGCCCTACCGAGAGCCCATGTAAACACAGTGTTAGATTGCCCCAATTTCAAATACTGGACTACCACTCGCTGCTATACCACAGCCTATCTGAGGTTTTGATTGTCTACCCAAGGCCCTCACAGGGATGTGGGAATGTGGAAGAGAAAGGAGGGAAAAGAAAGGAGAGATGGGGTTCGACCAAGGAGGCGGGAGAGTATGAGATCTCAGAACTCAAACTGCCTCATGTACAAGAGATCCACACTAGCCAGCAGTCTCTAATATGCTGTGAAATTACAGATAAATAAGGGTGAGGAGAAAGGATGTCACAGAGGGAAGAAAAGTCAGTGCTAGGGGAACATCATACTCCATCTGTAATCTGTGGCAGATCTAAAGGAGGTTGAGAGCCTCTGGCTACAATCCTCATCAGGGCGGGTCAGGAACTGGAACGCACGCCTGACAGGAAATTTCCACAGAAAAGCACCATCTTCATAAGGTCATGATACAGCTGAGCAATCCGACAGAATGCCTGCAGAATTTTTATTGCATCATTTTTATTCAGTATGGGTTTAAAGATAAAAGGGGGGGGGGGNGGGGGGGGGGGATTAATAGTGGGGAAACCCAAAATTAAGAAAGACATCTTGTATACTAATGGACATGGCATCTGGTAACAAAGATTTGAAAGAGAGGGTTGAAACTATTTTGAAAACACTTGCTGTAATAGAATCTTTGCCTACTTTTTCACCATCTTTTTTTTTATACTGTATGTAACAAAGAAATCAATGTGCTTCCTGCTAATATTGAGGAATTATCTTCTCCTTTTGAGTAGGAGTCAGGATCAGGATGGCTTTTGATCAACCCTACAGGTACAGTATGAGCTGAACTTTTGCACTGCAGGAACCTTTTCAGGAATTCACAGAACTTTTCAGAACTCAGGAACTTTCCTTTGTTTCACACCAAGGAACCACAAATACATTTTGATTCAGGAACCATATACAGGGCATTTCTACCAGTGCAGAATGGGTTTCGTTCAACCAAAAGTCAGTTGGTTCAGAACTTAAAAAGTTGTGTTTTCATTTGTAATCGGAAATACCATGGCATGGCCTGAAGTGGGAAGTTGTGGAAGTTGTGACGACATCATAAGCGGGCACAAGTATTATTTTACTTTAGCCTAAGGCCTAGTCCACACTAATACAGATATTTTTTTAAACAGATTTTTAAAAAAAATTATGTCCACACAAGCATCGTTTTACAAAATATCAAATATTTCTGTCCACACGAGAACGTTCAAACAGCTACAAACGCATGCCGGGCCGGCAGGTGATGATGAAGTTTGAATCAACGACAGGTCAAATAACAGAGAAGAATGTTCTGAGCATGCATACTTAACCTATTTTTGTTGGCGGTATAACTGAAAAACAAAAACAGTTGGAGGTAGTTGTATCAAATTTGTTGTTCATTTTTATTTATTTATTGCGCTATGGCGAAACCAAAATCAAAATGCAATTCATACGTGTGGACAGACGATGAGGCGGAGTTGCTGCTTAACATCGCATTACAATACAAGGTGATGAAAGCAACAGTTCACATATGTGAGTTTAGTTCTGAAGTTATCGTTTCCCAAATGCTCCGTTTTACATGTCCACACAGACACACAGCGGAGTTTTTAGAAATCTGCACTTTAGAAGCCGTTTTAAAAAAATCTCCGTTTTAGTGGCCTAAAACGCCATTTGCGTGTGGATGAGAGGCCAAAACAGAGAGGAAAATATGCATTTTGTAAAATATCCATATTAGTGTGGACAGGGCCTAAGTAAAAAAAACAATGGAGAAGTCAAAGTGTGTTCAGCAGTCTGTGTAATGTTCATAGGTTATGTAACTCCACTGGAGTGATGAAAACACTTTTAATAAGATGAGAAAAGCTTACAGGTAAACAATGCATCCACCATCTTGCTTGTTTTATTTTGTTTACTTGTTTATTGGGCGAAAAACTCTAATAGTCCTAGTTACTGTAGGTTTAACATCCTTCTGTGCATTCATTTCTGACTGACGAAGCCATTTGGATGAATGGTGAAACGTTTCAGGATTAAAAAACATAAATCCAGTTGACTTGACTCAGTTTTCATACAGTATATCTACCCGCCTGGATGATGGAGAAATCGTCATCAAAACTAATAGTTCCTAGTTCATTAGTTCCCACTAGCTACTCTCTGATGGTTCAGGAACTGCTGAGTGGAGCTTACAAAAGTGAAGACTGTGATTGGTCAGATGAAAGTCATTTAAGGAACTGCATAGTTTCTATTCTGGTTAGTTCTGGGTAAAGTAGTTCTTAATTAAGTTCTGAACAGAACTTTTGGTCCTTATGTTTTTCTCTGTGGAAGAACAAGGAGAGAAACACAAGGAAGACAGATCTGAAAGATTTTCCTCTTTTGGGGCCTCTCAGGAGAAACAGCAGACAGGAAGACCTCCATTAGCAGCGCAGCATCTCCCTGGGGGGCCAAGCAGAGCACTTTTCATTTTTGATTTGGGGGGTTGGGGGTGACGGGGTGTTTTGTTATCTCCTGGATGAGAGGTCACAAGCACCAAACTGATTTAAGAATAAGGGGAATGTGTGACATCCTGTTTACATTTCTGCCAAATGGGTTTGCCAAAAAAAATATTTTAGCACGTGACAGGCCACTAATCCCCATGCATTTTGTGCCATGAAAAAAAAAAAAACAAACACCAGCTGTATGTTTAAAAAAAATAAACTTTCCCAGCACATCTCACCTGCAATGTACTCCTCAAACTCTCCACTTCTGTCAGCAGACGCTTCAGTATCTCTGTGGGAAGGACACAGAAATGTCAGATGATGTCATATGCAAAGCAAATACAAAAATGTCAAGGAAACAGATTGCCCTTCTCAGAATATGAAAACGTCCAGCCCACAATGAAATGTAAACTTTACTGTGCAAGCAAAGATTTTACACACCTGGATATCACTGCTAAATAAATGTATGGAAAATTTTTAATGACTTTGACAAAGTCATTTAAAACAGTAACAGACATATCACTCTTGCCTGCTGTGTTCATGCCCCCATCCTGATTGGCTGTAACACCCAAAGCTGTCCTACACTCCTCCAGCAGCTTCTCCAGCTCCTTTCCCTGGCTGTCATCAGCCTCATGGATCGGTAGCAGAGGGCAGCTCAGACCGCTGTCCCTTTCTCCCCTGCTTTGCCCCGAAGAATTGGTCGCTACAGGTGAGGCACTCCTCAGCGATGAGAGGCTCCTCGTGGGGCTGATAGCCACACTCTTTCCACTGGAGACTGGAGTCCTGGGGGTAGAGCTGGGAGGACCCCCATTCCGTCCTAAAGCAAAAAGTCCCTTGGCTGCTGTGGTACTTCCTGACTTCTTCTCCGCCGGGATAATTCCAGGGGTGGTTGTAGAGCTGTTTGACCGGACTGGTGGATGTAGATGAGGGCTCCATTCTGGAGGGGGGCTGGGAGTAGTGGGGGTATTGCTGGGGTGTTTCTTCCCGCTAGATGTGAGGAGTGGTACAGCTGGAGATGAAGCTGGGACAGCAGGGGGAAGTTGAGGTGAGGATGGGAGTTGTTGGCCACTGGGCATAAAACCAGCTGCATCACTCAGTGGAGTTGTAGGAGGAGTGTGGAAAGTATCCACATGGGCCACTAGGAAAAATTTAAATTAAATTAAATAAGATGGGAAAATAACAATAAGGGAAATTGAAAGAATATTGTGTAGTTTAGTGGTCATTATGTTGGCAGTGGAAGACCAAGAAATGAGGTGGCAAGCAGTGCCTCTGAGAATGGCCTAATACAGACATTCCTCTTCGTCTGTTCATCCAGAATGTTGTTGCCACTCTAATTCTCCAAATTCGGGGATGCAAGAGACCGATTTTTCCCAAACATAAGTTTGTGGCAGACTGCCACAAATAGATTTCCAAATCTGACACAATAACACAAGTGTTTGACTGATGGACTCAGTGCTGCTTGCCCATCACAACATTCCACGACAAATAACTTAAGGACTTGTGGGAAAGCTGGGCATCATCTTTACTTCATTCTTTTCCTCCATTTCCTTGTTTAGACAATAGCCTCACTGACTTGTTTTTAAATATGATGTCAGAATAGTAGTTTTTGTAAAGTTATGCACCACCTGCTGTAAGGCCTTTTCATAAGGAAGGAATGACAGGATTGTTTAATAACTTTATCTTACGACTCCTTCTTTTTATTTCCTCATTCCAGACCTTAATGTGCCCATCCAACCATGAGCATGATTGGCAGACTGAGTGAATGAATGAGTGTGTGTGCGTGTGTGTGTGTNTGTGTGTGTGTGTGTGTGTGTGTGTGTGTGTGTGTGTGTGTGTGTGTGTGTGTGTGTGTGTCAGATAGCATTAGGCTTCCCATGATTAATCCGCTGCCCTCGTGCTGAGCCAGGGAATTCTGCCGATTCATCACAGCTGGCCCGGCGGGACCAGAACGAATCACACAGGGACGCGAGGAGAATGACCACTCACTGAGCGACACACAAGAGAGCTGCCAAGATTCCTGATGCATGCGCACATGCACGCACACACAGACGCACACACACAAATCTTTTCTGCTTGCTTCTCCCTTTGTTGCCTTGAATTTCCTGATTACCCTTCATCCTACCTTCTCTTTCTTACAATCTCATGCATGCATTCACTTTCCCTCTTTTTTCAAATACTGTCCCTCTTCTGCTCCGTGTACAGAGTTGCACAGGTTTTGTTCTCAAAAAAAAAAGGGGGGGGACAACACACACTGCAAGGTGTCTGTGTTTGCATGTAATGCTTGAAATATATTTCTGAATGCATGGAAAACCAAATGACATGCATGGAAAGTGGGAAAGAATTTAAAGCTCACAGGTGTGTGTGTGTGTGTGTGTGCATGCAAGGTGTGTGTGTTGACCTACCTGTGGGTTCATGGCTGTCCTTGGTGGAGAAGTTACCCATGCTGCAGTGAGGCGGGTCAGGGCACTGATGTGGCCCTGCAGGTGTTTGTAGCTTTCTCACTCAGCCTAATCCAAAACAGTGCAATGGAGGTGACCTACACACACACACACACACACACACACACACACACACACACACACACATACAAATCTAGAAAGATGGTGGATGATGGAGTCACATACTTATTTGTTCCTCTGATAATCCAGTGACTACAAATCCAGACCAACACCACTGGATTGATGAGGATACATTGATTTCCTTCATAGTTTGTCTTAACTTTGTCTCAGTCAGAAGAAATACACACACACACACAAAGGCAGGCTGATTTGAATGCTTATTTGAATGGCAGAGAAAGAGAAACAGGGTGTTTACACAACGAGGTTCAATCACAGGGATGAGAACACTGCAGCTGCTAGAAATCACTCCAATGTGATCACATGTGAGCGTGTTTATCCAACAATAGACTGTGACAAATGAAAGCATTTACATTACATGTTGTGGATTTAAATGTAAATCAGTATCACCTAAGAGGAATGCGCCAAAACCGACAGCGACGCCCTGGAAATACATTAATGTGTGTGATTTCAGCAGTTAAGCAGAGGTTCCTCCCCTTGGAAACAGTGAAACAAATTTAGATAATATTTTGATAAGAATGATCACTGTTATATTAGAACAATATTGCCGTTAACGCGGAGTCAAACTTTTACGCACAAGAAAAAAGTTGCATCAAAAAATCTGTCAGAAGCGGTTTAAAACTGGTGCTGCGAAAAGTAACTTTACATAAAAAAAACAACGTTTCGAATTTTAAGAGCAATTAAATGGATACAAACCCCAGAAAGCAGGTAAAAAGAATTCAAAATCCTTTTGTTCTTAGTTTGGTTTTTAGTTCTTAGTTTTGTCTCCACGCTTTCCTTCCTCCAGCGCCGCTCATCTGCGCACTGCGTGTGTGATCAGTTCACTGAGGAGAGGCAGTGGAGGACACACACGCACACACAACTTCATTTCCTTTAAGCAAACAAACTTCCATACAACATTTCACAACTGGGATAATCTTAATAGGAAGGAAACGTCTGATTTTAACCCGCATAATGAATCAGAAGGTCACATTTTGCACTCTGATGACTGATGCCATCTTTAACTTCTGGATGTATCCACTAGGGGGCAGAGTTGGGCTGAATTTTAACCTGACTTCATTTATCTCTGGTTATTATAAAGCAATGTCACACAGACTGAAAAAATCTATTTTGTACATTTTTTTAAACCAACTATTCTATTTCCACTAGATAAAATTAATTTAAACCTTTGTACTATAGAGCTCATAGATTATGTGAAGATGCTCGATGATACAGACAGTTTCAGCATCTGCTCAGAGTTTGATAAACTGTTGATATGTTGATGCTTATAAATGTAAAGGTATTGGCTTTTCTCTTTGTATTACTGCATCTGTGTGGGATTTACAGTTGTAAATCTTGTCAGTCTAGCCTGTCACTGATAATTCATCCAAACAGCTACAGCATGCAGAATTTGTCCATTTTTTTTTCTTTTTTTTTTTATCAGTAGCACTGTGGTTTTTAGCAATGTATTATTGTATATTGTATATATATGTATTTAGCACATGGCACATTGATCTTTTAATGTTACAGTGATTGTTACAATGTTAGGGCTGAATGTAGAATGGATGTGTGTATGGAACAGCACCCCGATGCCCAAGCCAAATTTCTCCATGGAGACAAATAAAGTTGACCTTTGACCTTTGACCTTTGATCTTTCTGACACACATTGTAGCATCAGTGTGAATATTGATTACTCTCTTGAGGTCAAGCTATTTCAACCAATGGCATCCCCAAGGGGTGAAAGATGTCTACAAGTTGATTTATTCTAGTTTTCACTTTTGAGCTTAAGCTAACTTTGACGATTGTAAATATACTGTATTATTACTTTCTCAATGCCTTATAAGTAATTTATTTAACCTAATAGCATCAAATTATGTTTAAGCCTTCATGCTAAGTACAGGACAGGTAGTTAAATTTTACTTCAAACCTGGCTGGATAATAACATCATGGATGTCTCAAAACAACATAAATTTCACTTTTACCAAAGGTGTATTTATTTCTTGTTTATCACAAAACATTCTAGTTTTAAAACACTGAAATAATTGTTTTAATTTCACACATTTGTACAAACAATCAAATCCAGGTATGACTAAAGTGCAAAAGCAGAGCAGCATGCCTGCTAAACGCTTTTATTTAATAAATCTCTTTCAGCGTCTTTTGATTAAATATTAAACATGTTACTAACACAACAAGTCTCTTGTAATGAGCAGCTGAACTTGAGAGTTTGTAGAACTTCACAGTTTGCAAAGAATGAGCACCGATGTCACCTAAAGCCACCTATCAGATGACTACTGCGTTTTCAAATATTCACCTTCTATTCCAAATCCCAGTTCTTAAAATCAAGCATGTTTTCACATATTCCTTTTCATCATTGCACTGTCTTGGCAGGTCTCCCTCATAAAACAACCATGCAGAGTGAAACAGGAAGCGTGCTGCAGTTGGACTAGCTCTGTCTCTCTCTCTGATTGAGATCAATAGCTTTTCTCAGTGCTCTGTGCCCACTGTACCACTGCAGTGTAGAGAATCCATCAAAACAAGCCATGTGGATTACACAACCTGCAGCCCTTACCCATATTTCAGACAAGGCCTGAATGTGACGATGCAATGTCCTGTGGTTGGTGCCAGCGTGATAAATGCTTTCAATTTTCAATTTAATTTACACAAGTGAAGGCAATGATGACTCATAAATGTATGTGAAACTCAGCTGAACCTGGTGATCACCAAAAACTTTCACAATACACCTTGGCAGTTCCTTCAGGTATGCCTCTTTTTACCTCCGCCAAGGAGGCTATGTGATCACTGGCATTTGTTTCTTTGTTAGTAAGATATCTCAAAAAAGTTATGGACAGATTTGGATGAAATTTGCCAGACAGATAAAATCAAGAGGAAGAAGTGATAAAAATGTTGGAGGTGATCTGGATCATATTCCAGAGCCATGATCCAGAAGAAGTTTTTAGCCAATTAAAATCAATGCTAATGGGACAATTTCAGTGAAATTTGGCACGTTGGCTCTTTTTTAACGATATGCTTTTTTTTTATTGGGGATTTTCTTGGCCTTGGCAGAGGTATGCACTCTCTTCTGTCTGTGGCGCAGCTCCTTTGAGTCTATCAAAACCACATTATAAAATTGTTTGAAGGTGTCACTCTCTGTGAGGGGACCATTTTTTTTTTAAATGTCTGATGCCAGTTGGAGCCATAAGAACCTCCTCTGAGTAGATTACAACCATTTTGCTGGTGACCTACTGCGTGAGCATTCTGGAAGGCTACTACTGGGGCACTAAAAACTCCCAATTTGCAACAACTAGCTGCTCCGCCAATTTGGCAGATGGACATGAACAGCTCCTCAGCAATGGTTTACAAGGTCTGACTGACCTCTAACTGATGAAACACATCATCTTTGTCACTATCTTCATCTTCACAGCTTTTTCAAAACACCACCCTCTCCTATGCCTTTATCATGGAGAAATAATATTCTGTCTTGTATTATATGGTATTGTTATTTGTATCACAATCTCATTTGCATTAACCCTGCACTATCCAAAAGGCACGGCACACATTCTCAACTACACGCAGCGTCTCACCAAATTTGAAATCCTTTTTCAATACTTTATTTGAATTTCAAAGGTGTAAACAAATGTACACACCAATTCCATGCTATATAAAGCTATACATGACAGTAAAATAGTGGGCACTGCTGGGTGAATGGTACAAAGTTGGAATGCACAGGTCTGTCTGCCATGGGTCTTTATCACTAATACTGGATTAAGTCTATGAGTGTGTGCCAGAGGAATGATTTCCCACCTGTCTTAATCCCCACTGAGCACATTTGCTTATCCTTTCATGTCTGCTGCCATCAGGTCCATTAGGATCTGTAATTTGAGAAGTGTATTAATAGTGTTGTTTACATTACTCAGTTGTCTGCCAGAGGGATATAATTACACTGCTGAAGTACACACCATAAATGCTTTAATGAAGTCTCTAAGTGGACAGAACTTTCCTTTATACAACAAATACGTGTTTCTTCCCTGTCGTCATTCATAAAAGTGTCCTGCCTCTCTTCCATTTCCCCATCACCTTAACCAAACCCTAACACATGGAAAATTGAACTCTTATGAAAAAGGGAACACGCCAAACTAAATGAGCCACAGAGGAAACCTGTGTCTTCCACCACTCTCTGATTGACAGCTGATGCCAGACCATTCCAGGAAATGCCAAGATGTGTTGGATGGAACTGTTCCTCCTCTGTGGAAATGAATTGAAGTTGTGGGCCAGGGATGCAATGCTCAAGCACATGGCTGCCCTAAGGGGGGAGGGAAGAGGGATACAGCGGAGGGGATTGCCAACCATCTGCATACAGAGGGGCAGTGCCAAGCACCAGTCCAATTTTATGCCAGGCCTCAAAAAGAAGGCACACAATGTCTCAAACATGAAATATTTTAGTTCAATCAAGATCCATTCAGCAAGAGGTTTTGGGAAGCTCCAGCATCTTTATGTGCTTATCCAGTCATTCATGTTGCCTGGTGCTCATTCAGTGCAAGAAAGGCTTTCATATAAGTGACTATCATTGCATATAATCTTGAGATACTTTTTAAAATAATTGTTAGGTTTGTTGTACTAATTACAGTATTCCATACTACAAAAAGATATCACTTCCAGCTTTTTTCCAACATTCAAGTAGACATCAGTCAAATATCTACACCAGAACATCATCAAAAAGCACAAAGACTAGTATTGTTGCAAGTCCAAAATGGCATCACAGGATATGTTAGGGAACTTTCTGACCCACAAAGGCAGGAGGAGGGATCTCCCTACAGGCACTGGCCTGGCAAGATGTATCCAGGAAGGGGCTCCTATGTGCTGCTGTGCCCATCATGGTAGCATCAGTGTGTGTGCCAGCCCACTGCAGCACACGGGTGGAGGGCCAGTGGTAGAGCGCCAGCTGCCTGGAGCTGTAGCTGCACATCCCGATACCCAGAGCCCCCAGCAGCACAGCCATACCAGACCCCGACTTCTCTAAAGCTGAAGGCCTCACAGATGCGTTCCAGTACGCCTGGGTCTAAAAGAAGAAAAACAAAATTATAATGAAATGTGATAACAGGAAGGTTTTTCTTAGCTTTTATGGTGTAACTGTGAGTGGTAAATAAATAAATTTTATGATGCTGTAAAAGTAGTGAAAAAATAACACAATGTCTTGGAAAAGAGTGGTCACAAAATTGTGATTTGCTAATGGTGGATAGAGATCAATTTCAAGCATCAGAAGCACAGCACAGATGGATAACTTGTATTGCATACTTCTACCAAACAACCGTCTGCACCAAGAGAAAGAGCCACAATATGCTCCTGTCNCCCCACCCCATCCAACCCTCTCACCATGACTCAAGAGATTAAAATCCCATCTTCTCTCATTTAACAAATCATGGTCTCTCTACTTGACAAACAAAATGCTAGTCTATTTTGCGACATGGGCAATTTCCTCAGTGGGCCCTTGACAATAATAAAGAGCACAGAGGAGCAAATAATAGAAACTTCATAGTTTCTAATGGAGCTGTGTCACAGGCAGTTAAGAAGCTATTCCTGTAGCTCACTCATCCAGCTCCCATTTCCATTTCCATTTACAATGCAATGGACTGTTGCAGGGCTTGGATGTCTCTATTGTTTGTGGTAAACACCATCAAAATGTGTGAGTGATTGTCAGCTAAAACAAAAGGCATCCGGAAGCTACTATAATTGTACCTTGGAAAGACCTTATATTTGTGGTGCATAGAGTTTTTAATAAAATACAATTTCATTGTCTTGTCAAACCAAAACTATGGACATGTCTGTATGACTTAACTGGCCTTTAGTGAAACAGTTGGTGAATGCTATATGCTTCTGTCTATAAACCTCTGTATGTATCCATAAAACCAGCACCTTGCAAAGTCTTCATTACATCAATGTGCTGCTTTCACAACTGTCAAGTTATTTAATCTCCCATATACTCCTTAAGGACCAGTAGAGACAGAGCATGCCAAGCACCAAATAATCTATGCCTCATATCCAACATATTGCAAGGCCTTTATGTCTTTTTGTTTGAAAGATCCTAAATCAAAAGTACCTGCTTGGTACAAATAAATCCCAATAAAGTGCAATACACTTCTGCTTCTAATATCATGGACGGGTCATTTCTAATGACACAGCACTCCACAATAGTGTTACTTGTAAATACAGTATCAGCACAGAAATGTAGCCTAAGTGGCTTTTTTAAAAATGTTTATATTCTGTAAATTGTTTCCCTTAGTTTAGAAAAAAGCAGCTAAAGATTCAAAGCGGTGCCATTTCTCACTTCCTATCTGTTATGGACAGTTACGGACATTTTACCTTTTGGAGAATGTTCAAATAAAGTACTGCACTGTTCAGAACCTGTAAAATGGCTGAAACTCACCCGCAGAAACATGATGTAACCTGGAGTCAGTCTCTGGAGTCTGAAATACATCTTGGAGCCTTTCAGGACAGTTATCTTGTTAGATTAGGTGAGTTAGGTGAGTTAAAACTCAGGCAGCTCTTGGTTCTCTGTAGCTCCACTTCCTGGACTCCCAGAGAGGGAAACCCACCAAGAAAGAGTCTGTTTTGCTGTCTGTATGAACAATCCTGTGTTCAGATATCTGATGCACGGTGGCCTAATTAGCCCTTATAAAGCCTATCTTTATGTAACATGCAGGTAGGTGTCTGAGGGGATTACAGAGTTGGCACAAATCATAACAAATCATGGTCTCTCTACTTGACAAACAAAATGCTAGTCTATTTTGCGACAGAGTTGGCACAGGGAGAATGAAATCAGGCTGAATATAGACTGAGATTTGAACTGAGCGCATTACTCTGTTTATACGTATACAGTACTGTGTGTGTGTGTGTGTGTGTGTGGTGAGTCAGTGTGTGTGAAGTGTTAATGTGCACAGATAGAGCAGAGCAAATAAAAGAGGACTTAAAATATAATTTGCTTATGTTTTGGACTTAGTTGAATACTGGGATGCATTTCTTTGTCTTTTCTGTTGGCTGGAAAGAGGTGTCGAAACATAGCAGATAATAATGAACCCCATTAGATGTCACTGACTTATAGCTGAGGTAGACTGTCATCAAGCGTACCTTACATTTCATTTTATCGCCATTTGCAGAGCCAGTATATCAACTGAAGGCACAACCATAAGGAGACATTTGAATCTGCCAAGTTTGTTGATTTAAACATTTTCCTGTTGATGTTTGCAATATCTTGTTTTGCTATGGCAGCAAATTGCTTAAGTTTTAATATCCTGTATAGGCCCTCGGCTCAGAGTGAGGTGTAATAATGAGGTTGTCGTCTCCTCTATGGACAAAAAAAAAAAGGAACTCCCTCCAGTAAGAACAGCCAAAATTGACTTATTAACTATGATAGTCATACACAATTCTGCCTCCCAAATCTGCATCCATGCATAATCTAAAATAAAACCCTGGTGGTTTTGTTGCAAAGTCTTGATGCTACCAAAAATTGTGACAATTACAGAACTTGTGCCTTCTAATGGGTTTTATTTGTACAAGAAATGAAGTAGAAAAGTTCTGTTAAAGAAAAAAACTTAATGATGGGTTTAACACACATGATGCCATGTAACTGTAGTGTCCTTTGTTTGATCCCAGCTGAGGACTGCCTGCCTCTCTCTCTCCCCAGTTTCTAAATCACTTTAGATGTTCCTATCAAAATACAATAAAAACACCAAAAAATTATTTCAAAGGAACAAGAGAAAAAACAATACATACAAGTCATTAATGACCATACCAAAAAAACAAAAAAAAACAAAACAAAACAAAACAAAAAAAAAAAAAACNAAAAAAAAAAAAAACACACAAAACAAGTACAGTACCAAGCAGCAAAACACCAATGACCAGCTTTATACTTAGTTAAACAAGCATAGCAGGTAATTTGGTTTTTGCCCTTATTGTCCCCTTCTGGTTAATGTATCCAGAATGAGCCCATGAGCTTCTATTAGACACACAGCACCTGGTGTGTTTATCCATGAATGGAGGCCACAGATGGTAGCCCTCATGTTAATTGTCCACCACAATAATAATGCAACCGAGAGTAGAGTATAATCTACTTCTGATTGGATTGCATCCCAGCCCTGAAAAGACAGAATTTCCTCTTAAAGGCCCATACCAGTGGTTTAGCATGTTTCAGCCCAATAAATTACCAACCATTTACCAAAACACACTACTGGAGTGGTAATTTTCTCCTATCTTCCAGACTGCTATTGATTTCAATTCATTCCAGTATGCTATAAAAATCAACTTGTTTAGAAACTTGAAACATGCTTGAGATAAGTAATCAATCACAGTGACAAACACTATTATTACTTTTTTCAAAGTTATCCAACACCAATCTATATAGAGGAAAATGTATTTCTCCACCAAGGAAGGAGGCCACCCCCACATTTAAAAAAAAAAAAAAAAAAAAAAAAAAGGGTTAGTCATCAATATACTGTTTGTTTTACAATTCATTGCACAGGGAAATGACAAGATAGATGATGACAAGCTAAATGAAACTAGTTTTCAAGAAGAATTTGTTAACAAGAGCACATTATGTAGCCACTATGGCTTAAGAAATTATTTTTAATGAAGGCCNAAGAATTTGTTAACAAGAGCACATTATGTAGCCACTATGGCTTAAGAAATTATTTTTAATGAAGGCCAGTCTGTATTAGTGCACTGGCACTCCAGTTTGTTCCATCTCCTTTGCCCAAACTCCCTTCCTTATGTGCTTTAACATTCTATTCAATAGCTGCTGTCTGCCTTCTCCCAGATCATTTTGGGATTAACTTGGTACATTGTGCTCATGCTAAATCTAGGGGTGGCCTCAAATTTCTGGCCTGTAGTCCCAGGAGAAGAGACTGCTTTTAACGAGAAATAAAACAACCATGCCTTCTACAATCACATCTAAGTGTTAGCAGGCAAAACATAAAATTTTAAGATAGGTGTATCACCTGAACTTTGATTTTGAAAGATTAGGGAATTTGGAAAAAATAACAGGAAAATTAAAATAGTTTTATGTTTTGAAAAATAGTGGCAGGAACATGTATACGGGTAGCATTTATTGGCCTCAAACATGCAAAACCACCAGTATGGTCCTTTAAAGCCAGTATATGTCCAGTAATTCCTGCCCTTTTCCTCAACAGTCCTCTGGCAACAAACTATGGGTGCCTGTACTAGAATAGATGACCTGAGCTGTAGACAGCACGATGACGTTGAAGGCAAAGCTCCTGGCTCGCTGGGCGATGTTTTCTCTCAAGGTCCAATGACAACATGTTCCTCTGCTGTGCACTGATGAGTATAAAGGCATGTGTCATAATAAAGGCATGATCTCCACATACAAATGTATGTAGGGATTATGTAATGGGTCTGTTGTTATTATTGTTCAACAGCCCCATTATAAATATTTGCCAAAACAGCACCAGTGTCATGATTAATTAAATATGATCAATCTAAGTGCAGTTATGTGAAATGGAACATTTGAATGCCGATGGATATAAATGTCATATCATCTCCAAACAAGGTGGGAGTTCCAGCACACCTAACATTTGCTTTTCTGGCAATTAGGGTTTTGAAAGAAGTGGGAGTATAATGTTAATTCCAATTAAATCCATTTGAACAACAGAAATACAACTCTTAACACGTAACACAATACTTAACGTAAGAAAGAGCTCAATAATGATAATAAAGTGTACATAATGGGTGGAAGATTTTCATCAAATCAAAATTAACTGGCTTTTTTTTCTCATTATAGAACATGAGGACTGAAAATGGATTAGACAATAGCTCAAAAGCAAAAATATTTATTCATAGAACTTTTACATAACTGTGCTCAGTACATCACGTACTTCCAAAACGTTTTGAAGAAGAGACATTCATGAGACAATATTCTTGCCAAAATTAATGATGAATGGCTGAAATAATCTTTTAGCAACATCTCTAATATAAGTGACTATCATGGGTGTGTTGCAGGAGGCTTCATGTCTCTCTGCATGGGGAGAATGTCTGTGATCCAGTATTGGAAGAGTGAAACGACTGCAGTGGTTTCCTCTAAAACACAAAGAGACAGAAAGGAAGATTTTAGTTACAGCTGAAAATGCTGAAAATATACAGTATCACTGTTATGTTTGATAAATTAACCAAAATCTTGTGCCATTATCTACTTTCTACGTTATAGGCATCTATCCTAACACATCAATCTCTGATTATTTCCTGTAATTATTGGTGAAAAGTTAAAGTGCTATTCAATGAATCGCATCAAATGAACCCAACGGGAGCAGTGAGGTCAATGTCATTCCAGGGTGGAGCAGTAAAGTATGCTCAAAGCAAATGTGCATTAGACCTGCTACCAAAGTCCATTGATTTTTAGTGCAAGAGTGGGCAGATTGAGGGAAGCTTTACTGAACTGTGAAGAAAACTTGAAGGACTTTCAAATCAAGCTTCTCAAGAGGAACACTGATAGCAAATATAATCAAATATAGATCAAATATAACTGCAGTGTGCTGCTTAAACAAGTCAAACATAAACCAAAATTATCAAATTATTTAACCTTTTTTGGTCATCTAACATGCTAATTAATATATTGAAGATAAGGGAAATAAATTTTTCTTGTTTTTGGATGAAGACTTTACTTCTCTGATACAATCTGAAGGTGGAGTTGCATCTAAAAGCAGTAAATGATGCATGACTCATACAATATGAAGCGGGTGGGGGAGTAAGAAAAGCTTTCAAACAGCTGTGGAGCAGGTGCATTGAGGAGACCGGCACAAGTAAGACAGGATCTGCTGTGGACTCTGCTTGCGACAGAGAAAATGGGTTTTTATACGGCGTTGTCTTGGTGACATGACGGTGACAGATAGACACAAGCATCACTTTGGCCACTTATGTACGTGGCAGTGGCGTAAATCCCCTGGCTGGTCTCTCTCTCTCTCTCACACACACACACACACACAC